>VTPC01090590.1:0-48070 GCA_011009095.1 Ignelater luminosus
CTATATTGTGGTATGAATAACACCGCCAAAGTCCATCAAACTCGATACTCACCGAGCCTGCTCGACGTCGCTGACGCAAGATGAGCCCATGGCCACCCAAGCTCTCATCACAACAGATCATGACACCGCCAGTCAGAGGCGTGGTCGCTCTATGCCGCCGACTGCGTATCAACAGAGCAACAGCAACAATAGCAGCAACGCGGACGACGCACAGGAGGTTCTGCCATTTAACTGTTTTTACCACCACTGGAAAACTCATTCAAAACACTTGTGGGCGAAGTCGCAAATGTCGCCCTCACAATCTTTCAGCGTGCCGAAGAACCGCAACAGGATTGGTTTCAAGATCCCAACCGTCAACAACAACCGCAAAACAGCCAAAAATGCCGTATGCCAAAGGACCACGAGCTAAGGGAATAATTAGAACACCAGGTTTACAACCGCACCGTTCAGCATCTACCACCCAGGCCAGATGAACGCACCCACCACCGATGCCACCCTGACGTCTTGCATCGTCACGACACTATCTTCTCCAGCAGCTACAGTGCTTTCGCGAGTCCTGATGGATACCTGAGATATTGAAGAAACAAGAATTCTCCCGTGAGACTTTAACATCCTGTATCTCGAAAACTAAACGTTCTCGAATATAAGCATGTCAAGCAAAATACATTTATTTTGCTGATGCTCTGTCACCTCCTGACGTGAAGCTGCACAGGCTGAAATTCTCAGGCCCGGCCCAACTGGGGACAAACTTGACGTGGCTCTAAAAAAATCCGGAAGCTTTTTGACAGACCCGAGCAGCTTGAGAAACCCGAACAAAGAAGCCCGAAGAGCCGAGAAGTTCAAAATGCCTGACAGGCCCGATAGACACGTAACCCCCGATAGGTCCAAGAAGTTCGACAGGTCCGAGAGATCCAAAGGGCTCGATAGACTCGAAAGACCCGAAGAGACCAGAAGACCAAAAATTTCAACAGGACCTAACGACCCGACAGACCCGTATGGCCCTACAGACCCGTATGGCCCTACAGACCCGAGAGGTGCGACAGGTCCGAGAGATTCAAATGGCCCGATAGACTCGAAAGACACAAAGGACCGAGAAGACCAATAATCCCAACCGGACCAAACGGCCCCACAAGCTCTAGACATCCAAACGGCCCGATAGGCTCGGAAAACCGAAGGGCCAAGTAGACCAAAAATTCCAAAAGGCCTGACGGTCCGACAGACCCGAAAAGTTCAAAAAGCCCGACATGACCAAATGGTTCGATAGATCCGTAATCCCTGACAGGCCTGAAAGTCCGGCAGGCCCGAGAGATCTAAATGGCCCTATAGATTCGAAAGACCTGAAGGGCCGGGAAAACGAAAAATCTCAACAGGCCTGAACGGCCCCCGACAGACTCGCATGGCCCGACAGGATCGAAAGATCCAAACGTCCCGACAGACTCAAAAGACCCGTAGGGCCGAGAAGACCAAAGATCCCAATGGGTCGACAGGACCGAGAGGCCTGACAGGTCCGAGAGATTCAAACGGCCTGATAGACTCAAAAAAACCCGAAGAAGATCAAAAATCCCAAAAGGCTGGCGGCCCAGAGGTCCGAACGGCCTGACAGACCAGAGAAGCCCAAAGGGCCTTGAAGCTCGACAGGACTGAACGGTCCGACAGACCCGAGAGGTCCGACAGACCCGAGAGGTCCAACAGGCTCAAACAGCTTGACAGGCCCGATAAGACCGAACGACCCGAAAAGCCCGATAAATTGCTAAACTGAGCCCCGGCCCGATTCAAACCCGAACTTTGATCCAGGCCGCTTAGAGGCCCGACTAGACTCTTCTCGTGGAACACCCTCTATACACGGTAAGTCTTAATTAGGTGTAAAAAAATTGAAGTGAAGCTTCTTTAGTCCAAAATAAGAAAATTAACCAAATGTACCCTAGAACCAAAATGCTTTCTTAAAAAGATGTTAATGTCATTGTTTAGTTTCTTCTGATTAATTTTGTTTTTATTTTGAAGGATTTTGCACGAAATAGAAAAAAAATCTTTTCAGGGAAGCATTTTAATGCTGGGGTATATGCGACTAATTTCTTTATTTGGGACTCACAATTCTTCATACTTAATTATAACTTGATGATGCAGAGTACGTGACACGAAAACTTATCGATGAATAAAAAAGTGAAGTCTTGAGATAAATCTACAGAAACCACAATACATAGTGTTTGGAGGCAAAAGTAAAGATATAACTATGGAAACGCGATATACCTATGGGTGACTCACATAAAACGCACCCCTTAACAGTTTGGATAGTCAACCCAACTTACAAATTTCTAAATAACATTGATCCATGTTAATCTTCAATTAAATCTATAGAAATACTTGTGACTAGATAATAAGTTAGGATACTTTTATTTAAACCCATCATTTATATCTACCTTTGACTGTACGAAATGCTCGAATTTTTATTATGTCGGATCGGCTCAGGTTACAGTTGATCTGACTTAACGAGGAGAGATTAAAACTAGACTAGATAAGCATTGATCTATTGAGAATACTGACAAAGATGTGTGACTGACAATAACAAATTGAAAATAATCTGTAACGTAAACCTTGCGTTACTAAAAAAAATAAAGAAACTTCTAGGATCTCTGGGTCCTAGGCCAGCTGAACTCAAGTGGGTACACTTGGGAGCGAGACGACAAAGATTATACTTACAATAAAACACCAGGTAGTAATTAACCATCAACGTATATTGAAATTTTAAATAAATATTAACTTGTATTTACAAAAAAAAAATTCTGAGTAAGCACAACAGAAAAGTTTCATAGAAAAAAATTGTTAGTTTAGAAATGAAGCTAAAATTGACAATTTCAGTAGAACCAAAAATTAAAAGTTTCTATGCATTAGAATTTTACTCTTAAACCTAAACTGATTAGCAATAGAAAATTATTATAGCACTTTAACAACAGATTATGACCAAAAAATTAAATATAAGGATCTCCACTTTTAAAAAAAATTAATTGAATTTTTGAATTTTAGTTAATAATGACAAAAATTGTTAAATGAATAAACAAATTTTAAAGCATTTAAAAATAAGGAAATAATCGTAAAAATTGACAAAAATAAGTCCAAGGTAGCAAGAAAAATTTACACAAATGTTATCGTAAAGTACTCCAGGCAAATAATCTCAAACTGTTCAAACGCTAAGAGAAAAAATCCCAAACACAGAATGAATGCCAATAAAAATTTCCGATATAACAAAAATAATTATTTGTACTAATCTGAAATTACAAGAATTAAATTTTCTAAAAGAACCGAATTTGAAATCATTTCGGTGCACGATGAAATTTAAGTAAAAACGTTAAACAATAAAAGCAAGATTTGGATAATCATTGAAGTTATTAATAAATCTTACCACAGTAATGAAGGAAGCAGCTTTCGATCGAAATTTGCTTGCTGAAAGTGAAATACACCTGGAAAACAATGTTCAAAAAAATCTTCAATTTAAATCCGGATACTACACTAATCATGAAAATTAGATTGTTTAAAAAAAATTTGAAGTTACAAGCTAAACAAAAAATTAAATTACAATGGTTTTTAATAAAAGTTTATGATCCTTATTAACACGAAGGGGCCACTCTAAATTTTAAGCAAGGATTTAATTAACAAAAAAATTAATTGAACTGAATTAATCTAAGCACAAATTGGTACCGGATGGAACCTGAAATTTCTTAAAAGTCGGGTTTTCGTAAGCGATTAACCTATTCGCTTCTGGGACTTCCGGTGAAATGATTAAACTAGTTAGATGCTAGCTTGGGAATCCAGCATCCCTCGTGGTAGCAATCCCAGGTCGACAGTCAGACGGTCGTTGAAAATTACAATATCAACGCTGAGCCCACGGAATCCCTAGAACTTCCTTGGCTTCCACCGAAGAAATCTCTCTAAGTTTCGTTAACACCAGAGGAATCTGATGTGGGGGTCTAATAAAAAAAACTGGAGACAAGGAACAACTATTAGTTACGAAGACGCAAGGGATGCGAGAAAAGAAGTTAACTTACCCCTTTATAAAAGGGTTTTTTCTTTCTATTTATCCAACGTGGAAATCGCCCCAGCGAGAGAAAGAGGTGCAAGAAGTACTTGCACTACTCACGACTCCATTCCTTCTGTCGGCCCGCTTGCCGCGTTCTCCCAGAATTCGAAAGAGTTTACCGGTCCGCAAATTATCACACTTCCCATGGAAGAAATGAACTAATTGGATCGCAAAATAATGCAAGAATGGGGTATTTATACACAATTTTAGTAATTGGAATATTGTTGCAAAGCAAAGAAATAAGTTGTTAAAGGAACTTTTGTATATACGCGGTGTCTCACAAGGAAGGTTGATGATATACCGTGAGGTTTACCATGTGACGGGATGATAACGACAAAAGACCGTTACAAATCTTAGAGGTTATGTTAAATGTCTTTTATTATAATCTGGTAGCAGAAGTTCTTGGTACATTTGCAACCGTTTGTAAACTATAAGGCTTTATGTGAAGGTCTTGACGAAGAATCCTGTGGGTGGTAGTACGAGTTAAATCTAACTGTTGAGATAATCTTCTAATTGAAGTGATAGGTTCATCTTGGACTGCATCTCTAACAATGTTTATAAAATTTTCATTTCTAGTACGAGGTTTCCCGCTTCTGGATTTATCGTTAATGTTTCCAGTGTTGCAACAGCAATGAATTGATCTTAAGACTTGCTTTTTAAACTAATTTCTGTTAAGAGCGCTAAGCACCAGTTTAAGAAGTTTCTGAGGGACGCAGACGTTGACAGACCTATTCACGTCACGAACAGCCTAACCTCGTAGAGGAAATATAATTTGGTATATAATAAAAGGTTACTACAATAGATAATACGCAAGAAAGAAAATGTTTAAGATAAGGATAGAAAAAAGATGTAGGAAAGGTTGCCTATTGGGTTTCAAAAATTTCAACGTATATCATAATTACGATAATAATTAGCACCCTGCACTGAACTGGAAATAGATTTTTAAGATAAGTAGGATGTTTGTGTTGTATTATTTTTCACCCATAACATTTACTTCTAACAATAATTCATATTAATTATCTAATAGTTTATCAGTTAGTAATTAAGATAGTATACCAGATATTAATAATATACAACAAAGGAAACATAGTTTATCAAATTATTTTGTTATGTTTAAAAAGGCATTGTTTAATTTCATTTCCTTAATTAGTTATGCGTTTTCTCTTAAACGACATTTTAGTATAGGTATTGAGAGGGTATCTTGCTGTCTTAAATACAGCCAAAAGAAGATTTCTAAATTCTTCTATGCAAACGTCAATCTCATATTGCTATTATTATAATTTTCCAGACGGTTTTAAAATAAAATTCTTTCTTGACGTCCTATGTATCTGTAATATTTAGAATTATGCTAATTAATAATCTTAAAGAAAAATCTAAATAGCTGTCTTTGGCCTGATGATGATGGTGCAAATTTCTAAAAATGCCATAATTTGCATTGTGTTGTGCAAATTTTAATTTAAGGCAAATAAAATCTCATAAATAAAAAAAATAAGCCGATTAAGATTGAAAGAGAAAAAAAATATTAAGAGGTTATATCAATTTTTAACTAAAAATCTGAAAATCATAATAGTGAAATATATAATTGTTATGAGTATCCAAAATAAAGAGACTTCTTAAATACAAAATATCAGCACTGACATTACGTATACATTTATGCCTTGATTATTTATCTAGTAGTTAACTGTCAATATCTTAGTGACATTTATATATTTGTATATTTTTTTCAAAGATTTAAATTTAGAAAGTATTTAATTTTTTGGAAAAATGACTGTTAATCCCCTGAAGTGTGTTTATGGAAGTGAGTATTCGTATTTTTCATTTTGAAGAATTTCAGAAAATCTTTTTGTATCTAGAATATGTTATACCACAGAGGTACGTTCTCTGCTTCATGAGTTTTATGGCTATCTTTAACGCTTACTGCATGAGGGTATGTTTTAACTTGGCACTTCCAGAAATGGTTGTTCCTTTATCTAAAAAGAATACTACTGGCATTGATTTCTGTCCGGAAAACGAAGAGGAGAAGATTAAAATTAAGGTAAACATTAATTGTGCATTATGTTTATTTTACAAAAGGAACCTTTAAAAATTTAAGGGTGGTACGTACAACTGGTCACAATCAGTGCAATCAAATCTTCTGGGCGCGTTCTTTCCGGGATATGTAATCACGCATATTCCAGCAGGATTCTTATCAGATACTTTAGGGGGAAAACATGTTTTATCTCTAGGAATACTAGTTTCGGCAATTTTATCTGCTCTTACACCTTTAACAATTTATGTTGGAGATTGGTGGTTACTTATGATATCACGATTTCTCATAGGTTTTACTCAGGTAAGTGGATAGATACAAGGAATATTAATAAAACTAAACAAGTAACAATACTGCAGTTCTGTATACTTGAACCAGAAATCTTAAACGTTCTAATCTAATTGACACGCTCAAAAGAAGATAGTCCTAGTGGGCCCAGTCAATAGGCTCTAAAATAAGTTTATCCGGAAAAAGAAAGTTGTAAAGCTATTACATCGGTACACTGTCTAAAGCTAGAGTTCTTAAGTTCAAAAGGCAAATTTAACTGTTACACTTAGGAACTCTGTCTAAAGCAACATTCCATTTGCTAAATTTCCTTTTTGATTCGTGAAGTTTTTTCTAAAGTCATGACAGAGGAATAACCTATAATAACTTAAATTTGAGATGTTGAAAACTGCAGCTTTGTAACGAAAAAGAGTCGATATGATCGATATGCAAAATAAACGCAAGCTGCATATACAGGATGATCCACTTAAGCCTACCTATTTGAAAATTTTATTAATTATAAAGTTAGGACAAAATCTCAAAAACTTTCCGCGTCACACTACCTTCCTTTAAAATTTGTCGATCACCAGTCAAAGCCGATGACTGGCATCGCATCTACGGCGCTCCAATTCTATTACCCTTTTAGAATAAGAACGGGTGTGGCCGCCTTTTGACACTATAAGAATATTATACACTAAACATAGTTTCTTCAAACGACCAGGAGTTCCGGAAGTATAAAACATTAGTCGAAGAAACAAAAAGCGATCGATGGTGTACAAATCCCTTTAAAGACATTCTCCCATCACCCCTAACAGTCCACGTCTCACTTCGATACTACCAGCCGTTTCTGAGATATGGAATATCTCCCACCATATCCATTAATCTAAGTTTGTTTCATCTTGATACTACCAGTCGTCCCTGAAATAGAAGATATTTGTTAAGAAAAAAACAAAAGACGATGAATAATGTCTAAATATTCTGAAAGCCATTCCTTTAGCAGATTGACAGTCCAAGTCTCACATCGATAGCATCAGCCGTTTCTGAGATATGAAATGTCTGTCGAAAAAAACAAAATACGATCGATGCCGTGCAGATTGTTTGAAAACCATTCTCCACACCTAACAATCAAAGTCTAATGTCGATACTACCGACCGTTTCTGAAATCCAAGATATCTGTCAAAAAATATATATATAAGACGATCGATAATGTCCCAATACTCCGAAGGCTATTCCCCTAGCAGATCAAACAGTCCAAGTCCCACCTTGATAGGATCAACTGCTTCTGAGATATGATATGTCTGACAAGAAAATAAAAGATGATCAATGCCGTCCGGGTAGTCTGAAAGTCATTCATTACCAACTTCTTTTAATGAGCTTTAAAGATGTAATCTAAAGCCCGTGTCACATGTTAAAAGTTTAAAAAAGTCGCCCTCAAAACTTATCTTAGATTTATTTGAAATTTAGTTACTGTACCTGAGGACCATCTTCACGTACACCCTGTACTAGGGGTGCGGAGCTGAACAAGTGTTTTGACGCTCTTGTCACTGTTCTATCTGTGATCCGCGAAGGTAAAACTTTCATTCGCCGGATTATCGACTATTGATGTTAACTATACCCCCCCAAATCTTACCAAATGCAACGTCTTCAACAAAAAGAGAGACGGATCTATAGGGGTATGCTCCGTTTAGATCGTTTCTACCCTTAGAGAAGGTCTGGAATCTGGCCGGTGTGCCTCCGATAGATGCCCGGCTCAAATCCTTTTAAGTGTTGATAGGGCAGTCAATTCCAACCGCTAAATCTCACTTAATATACTGAACATTCTAACCAGAATTTATCCAAAAAGCGTAATACGTAAGTTTAAATTTCCTCCTGCTATGTATTTACCTAGCAAACGACACCCACCTCACTGAGGAACTGGAACCTTGAAAACACCTCTTAGCACAAACACACACCGTTTCTGTTGTTTTCTTTTCCTGCTTCAGGTTCATCGCAGAGGAGATAGTATCACCAATTTCTGAAAAAAGCCGTTTTTCATCATTATTGTTCAGGCTTTTTTTTTGTTACTAAATTTTATTTTACAAATCGCGTTTCGCCACCAGTTCGTGTCGCCGACTAGATGTCTTTAAATTTTTCACAACTATTACACCATCAACACATCGACAAACGGGTGATCTCGCGTGCCAACCCCACTAACACCTGCACGGCTACTACCAATAATCAGTTGCCGGGTGGTTGCGTAACTGTTTTGCCTTGTGCCTGCCGTCCAATTTATCATCATTCAACATTAGCTCATTGCTGCGTCTTCTTGTGCTTATGATTCTCCGTTATTCCGCGTTCTAAATTCATAGATTGATGACTGAAGCGGAAGATAGCTCCTAAACAATTGGATGCTTTTCGGCAGCTTTTTAACTTTAACGTTTGTGCGCACACAGAATCTACTAATCTTCACCAACCAACCAACCAACCAACCAACTTTGTTTTCCGTATAAGTATTGTGCATAGTGTACCAGGTTAATTTTTACAGAGACGGAGCTGGGGTATTTGGTGCCTATGGCACGATTTCGTAGTAGTACTTTTAATGCCAGTTTCACTTGTCTTCTTTACACTGAGGTGCGTATGTAAAGTTACCTCATTTGCACGTTGCATTGCTTTAGATAATCAGTGGCACAACTATAATCGTAAAAAAGGCAGATCTAGAATTTCCAAAACTGTTAAGTTGCGAATATCTTTGTTGGTCTTGGCCAACTAAACTCAGCAGCGCCCATAAGCATAGGTAAGAAGATGATATCCACAATAAAATAACACAGTTGTACTTAAAAAGATTTATTGAAATCAAAGCAGACAGGTTTTTCTAATGTTATTAAATGTTTGAATATTGCGAGAAGAAACTGTAAATTCTGGGAAAACGTAGGAAATCTACTCTGACCATTCGTAGACACTAAAGAACCAATAGATTATTAGTTCGAAATTACGAATTACGTCATCCCATTTGAGACGTATCTATTCGCTATTGAGCAGCGGCTAGTTACCGCGGCGGCTATGGCAAGTTCAAGGCATCCCGTTTTGGTGACAACCAGAGTATTTGATTTAAAAAAAGTGTCATTGTGCCACGTGTGCTTGATAGAACCTTTCAATACCAAAAACAATGTAATTTTTTTCTAGTTTTATACTAAATAACGAACTTGTGAAAGAATTTGGCTTAAGTGGGACACTCTGTATATATTATTTCGATAATCTTAAACATTTTTTTTGTTTAGGGATTTTTATTTCCTAGTGTTACAACTTTATTAGCAAAATGGGTACCAAAACGAGAACGAAGCACACTTGGAACATTGGTATTAACAGGACCACAAGTAGGAAGCATTTTTGGAAATCTTATATCCGCCTACTTGATGGGAATATTTGGAAATTGGCCCATTGTATTTTACTTTTGGGCCATATCGTCCGTAATTTGGTACGTTTTCTTTATATTTATGTGCTTCTCGGAACCGTCGCAACATCCGTTTTTGCCTGAAAAAGAAGCTGAAATGTTGGCGCAGGAAATAGGTAATTCTTTTGTTTATTTTTAATTACAATTCCACGCTTTAGTATGCAATAATTTCTTTTGTTTCTACTATTCTTCTCAGATACAAACATCCATTAGGTGAATTTTTAAAAGTTCTTCTTTATTTAATTTCAAATGTGATTTCACATTTGTAATTGTAAGTTAATTGTAACTTCATTTTGCTAAAAGAGCGTACGTCTGATTCAAATAATACAGAGCGATCAAAAAGAAAGTGTTTGAAATAAAAAAAAAAACGTAGGGCCTCAATTTTTTTCTTTCTTTTTGATTGCTTTGTACTTTTCTAACATTTGTGTTTCAGGCCAAACTCCAAATTTAAAAGTACCTTGGATAAAGTTAATATTCTATCCAGCATCGCTGGCTCTAATGGCCGGTCAAGTAGGCCACGGTGCTGTATTCTTCCTTATTGTGACAGACTTACCAAAGTATATGAAGGACGTACTGAAATTTAACATAAAGCAAAACGGTGTGCTGAATGCTCTGCCCTATTTGGCGTTATGGATTTGCGGTGGTATTAGCGGGGTTATATCTGACATATTAATTAATAAAGAAATAGTATCGATTGTCTTTATACGAAAACTTTATACAACTATTGGTAAGTAGAGGCACACGGTACGTCGAAGTCTGTCGATATGTAACGAATTTAAAAATTTCTTTACAGCCTCGGTAGGACCCAGTGTTTGTTGTGTATTAGCAGTATATTTGGGTTGCAACAGAATAGCAGCGGCTGCAATGTTTATTTTGGGAATGTTTCTTATGGGTCCGTTTTATCCTGGAATGAGAGTTAATGCACTTGACCTTACCAAGAATTTCGCCGGTGTGTTAACCGCGTTTGTTAATGGAATGGGAGCATTAGCATTTGTACCAGTACAATATGCAATAGGAATGATCTTAAAAGCCGTAATTAATATTCTTTATATTTTTCATACTTATTAGTTATTAGAGTTCCTGTTTCATTCTCATTTAATAGGAAATATGCAAGAAATTCAAACCAAATAATATTAATCATTTTTACATTATCTGAGATGACGTGTAGATTACTAAAATTAAAGTTAAAAACATTCACAATATAATTGTGACAGAAATTAGAAATCAAAATACGAAAATATTCTTAAAAAAATTACGTGACCGCAAACGCTATTGTGATTCATGTGACGTCATTTGATACGACTACTACCCTTTTATTTTACTTCTTTTCGCTTCTGTCATTTGTTTTTTGCGAATTTTATGTCAGATCTCTAAATACCTCGTTTTGCTTTAGTAACAAACTGGAACGTTTCATTTTCTTAAAGATATTTTCGAACTTTCAACTTCAGATTTTAAATTTTACATTGTTAACCTCCAATTTCAAAAATGTCAAAAGATGTAGTGTCAAAGGCGCCACCAACATTATAAACTGAAAACACTAGATAATCAAAACGTTAATAAATTGTGGAATGAAGAAAATGAAAAATAATGAATAAAATTAAAACAAATTCTAATTGTTTTTAAAATTTTGTTAATAATAATTATTATTTTCACATAATTTGTCAGTGATAGTTTTTTTTTCTTGTAGAATCGTAATCAAAATTACGTTTTAATGATTTTTTAAGACTTATTAGATGCCACATGTTTTCAAAAATAAATAGAACAAAAAACGTGCGTATTCTCCATTAAAGTTAATTTTCATTTGCGCGCTGTACAATCACTTGTTTTTTACGTCTACTATTACTTGTGTGAATTACATTCCAAACACTAAAAAAAAGGGTGTGTACACGTATTTCAAGAATTAAGTCAATATTGTTAATCCTCTGTGCTTTCTTCTAGTGCAGCTTAAGTGCATTTTATTTTAAAAGTTTGTCATAAGTTCAACAACAGCTCCTAACCTAATTTGCCTAATACTAAACTGCCTAAACGTACATGAAGATTTTTTCTTAAAATTACGTTGTCTGTATACTTAAGATTGCTTCAGATGCCTGAAGTAGTATTCGTTTGGATTTCAAAGAGCGAAGACGTGTTTCGGCGCTCCGATAACCATATATGGTGATACCAAACGGACCAAACTTACAGTTCGTTATTCTAATCGGTATAATTTGTTTGCGAGGTGATACCGGCGACCGCGTGCTCTATTCTTAGACGTTGCCCAAGCATTCGATAAAGTTGGTATGAAGATCTACTCCATAGATTGATCAAACTCCTTCCTAAACAATATGTCGAAATTTTAACTTCATAGATCTCAAACTAAACATTCAGAGTAAAACAGGAGAGCAAATACTCCGATCTCATGGACAGTAAAGTAGGCGGTCCGAAGGGACTCTACAACTGGCAAAGATTCGACAATATCAACTATTAAAGTAGAAATCGACTCACATAAATTTCACTAACAGCAACATCTTTAACAATCAATGGACCTACCACGCTACATCAGAATAATGCCAAATGCCCAGTCATGAATCTTGACGTCAAACTTAGATGGAAACGCCACAAAACGAGAAGAACTGGACATTTGTTACAATTATAAGAAATACTATTGGCTATTGGACAGAAAATCTCAGCTTGTACTGTATAACAATATCTTGATATTCAGTCAGATCTTTAAAACAACTTGGCTGTATGGAAGTCAACTATGGGGTTCTAACGGGCCGGGCCTTAATTTAAAGATTTATCAGGCTTTTCGGACCTACATTTGGTCAGTTGGGCTTCTCGAGCTAAAGCCCTACACAGGCAAGAATTCTCAGGCCCGGCCCTACCCGACCCTACTAGGGGTAAACTTGACGCGGCCTGGAAAAAAATCCGGTAACTTTTTGATCGGTCGAAAAAGCCTGAGAGGCCCCAACGACCCGACAGGGCCGTGACCCTCTGAACGACTCGACAGGACCGGAAATATAACTTTAATAAGACTAATAAACGTCAACAACGAAACAAAAAGAAACAACATCTAGCACTTGTAAGAACGTACAGTTCTTATGCAAGAATTTACATTTTGAAATATTTTTTAGTTACATATATCGACTTTTCTTTAGATATTCAGCAATTAAAATCAAGTAAAATAAAATATGGTCATAATTTGCTTTAACTCAAATGAAATAAAGTATAAAAAAGAAGTTTAGTAATGTCAAGAAGTACAACATTCAGGAACTCTATTAAGGGGTATTTCAATAAAAAAAAAAGCTTTTTCGAAAAGCCCAAGCCATATAGTCACTTTTTTTAATACTTGGAATGAAATTCATTAATTCACAAAGGTAATGATGGGCAAGAGGTGCCTTTTCCGTGACAAAATCAACTGGTTTTAAAGCGCAGGAAAATTTAACTTGAATTGCCGTTCATAATTTATGTAATAAATTTATTTGAATAAATTTGCTTTCGGACTTTAGGTCGAAATCGTGTCCATTTGCGTTCATGATTTTGTAAATAGGCAGCCAGTTTTCAAGTCATTATAGTTTGTCAAATAATTACATATTAGTTGTCAGATTGTGAAAATTGTAATTTACACTGTTGCACGTGACGTTGTCGCCATGGAAACAAGCTTCCAAACAACTTTTATTTAAAAAAAAAATTCTACATTTATATGTGTGTTCTTATACCGGGTGCTGAATCGGCGGACGCAACTTAGGAAATCCCATGTTAGTTTTGAAATTTTTAGATATTGGCTCCCCTAATAATTTTAGCACTATACTTTATTTAGGGTTTCTTGAAGGGCATTGCAAAATAATGTACACTCAATCTCAGCATTTTATGATAACATCAATTAGAAGGTATTTGAAGAAAAATATGTGCATAATACATGTTATGCGCATAGTTCAGCAGCAACATCAAATAGGCCTGTAAATTTTCACAATCAGCTATTTCTATTATCTGTAATTATGCAAACACCTTTCTTCAAATATTTTCTGAGTTATCATAAAATGCTGAAATTGATCAGTGTATATTATCTTGCAATGTTATTCAAAAAACCCAAATAAAGTTTAGTGCTAAAATAATTAGGGGAGCCAATATCTAAACATTTCATAATTAGCATGGAATTTCCTAAGTTGCGTCCTTCGATTCAGCACCCGGTATATAATAAAACAAGCGAAAACAGTCTGTAAACATGACAAGCACACTGTGCAACAAGCTAACAATGACGCCACGTGCAATAACTGTTGGAATTTTAAAAAATGATCACGTATTGAACGAAACAATTTTGGATTACTTGAAATATATCATTATTTATAAAAATATTGAGGTTATGTATTTCAATAAAGGAATTCAGTATCGGTTTTTTTAACCATTTGGGTATATCTAGAATGAAGTGTATAATCTGTAGTCACTAGGCTGTAAACTGTGTGCAGCCATTAGTTTAAAAGATCATTGGCTTGGAAGATTTCTTAATTGACTCAATTAATGCTAAATCAGTTTTTTTAAAATTTAGGATCCATCAATTGCATCATGGCGATTAATTTTTTGGATAATTTTTATAATTTGTTCCGTAACCAATGTCATATATGTAATATGGGCAAGAGGAGACCGAGCAGAATGGGATAAGGTCGAAGAACAAGAATAAATTTATTTTTTAAATGTACATTTTATATATTTAATAAAATTGATACTATATCTTCAAATAATTAATGTAAATTATAAAACGATGTCAGAAATTAATTATACAAACTTTATTAAATATTAAATCAGTAATTTATATAAATACTATTAATGAATTGTTTATTAAACACAATATTCCTTAATAAAACTTGGTATTTATGCGTTTGCAGTGAGATGTTTATGGACACATTCTTCTTTATTAATAAGATGCGTGGTTTTATTGACGAGTTGCATAAGAGATGATAGATCATGAGCCCAATCATTAAGGACATCATTAGGATCTTTTGTTTGCTGGAAGTGAACCACTTCAGATGGACGATCCGTTTTAGCTTGCACAGTTTTATTAACAACCATCTGTGATAGAAATTCTTCCGTTTCAGCAGTACTAAGATCAAGAAGTTCTGCCATTCGTGATAACTTGATTCTTGTATAGTATTTAGCCATTACACGAATATTGTGCTCTACCACACGACTCCTGCAAATAGATGTAATAAGCAACAACAAAATAAGATGTTCAAATTTTTAGTTTACAAACCTAAGATCTTTCCATCTTTGTTTAGCCTGTTCGTTTCCACTAAAGACAGGAGTAGCCTTCAATGGAGTTTCATAAATTTCGCAGAATCCAGACCATTTGATCAATTCAGGCGTTGTGAACAATTTCAAGAGCTGTTTAAAAAGTGGAATTTCTTCCAACGATTTGTCTGCTAAGACACGGTGTGTTAGATCTGCCTGCAAATTTAAAACATAATGCTATTGAATCATTATCAAAAATTCTTTCATACCTGTTCATTATCATGAGGAGCCAAAACGAGGTAAAGAACTACAGCTTGTGCTGCAGCCTGACGGTCACTTGGGACATCTTGAATGGAAGAGGTATTAAGTACAGCTCTGTAATGTTTACAAGTAGCAAGGTAAGATCCTTCATGCTGATCTAATTCCATCATAAGTCGATAGTATTTCAATTTTAAATCCTGTAATTGTTTAGATTACATTCGATACAAAAAGGAGTTTTCTTAATATAAATTATTACCTGCGTTCCATCATCTTCAAAGAATTTCGTATTTATCTTCTTTGAAATAATTTGAGTACGAATATAATCTTGTTTTGCCAAACAAAGGCGCATTTGTTCCAATATAAGTTCTACCTTTTCACGTTTATCCATAGAACCATAAGTTTCAACTTGTAATTCTTGAATAATATTTGCAGCTTCAGTGATATCTCCTTCTTCTTCACGAATTTGTGCTAATTTATGTGTTAACCTTGCACGTTCTACCTCAACATATATCTTTCCTTCAGTAACTTGCCTATAGAATTAACAAACACTATTTTTAATTAAAAGCAAAAAGTATTATTAAACAAACCTTAATGTATCAATTAACTGGATTTTAGTTTCCTTATCCGGCGTTTGATCCACGTAAGTACAGCATTCTTGTACCATCTTAGCAACAGCTTGTTTTAACTGTGACCGACGTTTTGATAACAGAGCAATGTGCTCGTTTAAAGCAGTCCAATTATTTGCTTCACGACATATCTGAACTATTGCAACCAAAACACGTCCCGTAGAAACCATATCGGCTCCAGTTCTGGTCTGTTTTTCTAGAGCTAATAAAGCATCGAGAGCATCGTGCAATTTCCCAGCTGCAGCTAGCTTTTTACATTCTGGAATCTTTTCATCGCAAGTTGAACTGTAGTCAACTTCCATTTTCAGGAGTTTACCCGAATCACTTGCTAAAGCATCCATTGTTAACTGTAAAATGTAGAATATTACAAAATTATTCGAATGTAAATATATTTTATTAACTTACTGTTTATTTAACGTCAGATATTGTCTTAGAATATAGTTCCTGTAATTACTCTATCAACAGAAAACACAAAACAATACTAAAACTAGCTAGTCATCAATTTCGTTTTGACAATCGTAAACTGCGAACCGGCATGACACATGCATTTAAGAATGGTTATGTTGGTAACGTTGGCAACTTTCGTGATCTTCATGATGATCGTGAATTAGTTGTGTCTCATGTATCACCTGGGGTAAATATAATCAGTTTCTTCTACCGAATTTAACTAATAATAATATACTTTGTTTATCTTAAAAATAAATAATCACTTTAGATTAACTTTTAAATTATTTTATATATTAAAATTTGGAAAAATCTGTTTAATAATTTATTTTAAAATGTTCAAGATAAGTTTGTTCAGTCACGCTGCGCCTGCGTTAAGTACCGAACATTCCTATAGATTTGATTGGAAGTTTCGTTTCTATTGTTGTCTACAGGCGGTTATTCTCGATTCTTCTGCTTCGAATCAAGGTAATTATATTAAATATTCTTCAATGTTAACTGTGAGAAACTTTGCAACAAATTTCCAATGATAATTTTTATCTAAGACCTGTTTTCTGTTAAATTTCACGTGCTTACAATGGCGGACATTTGTTTATTATTATTGTTGCAGGGCCGAAATGGGGAAAAATAGTGGTTATTCATATTTAAGTGATCCAGCTAATACTTGCCGTGCTAAAGCATCAAACATGCGCGTTCATTTTAAGAACACTGTTGAAACTGCAAGTGTTTTACGAGGAATGACAGTTTCCAGAGCTACTGCTTATTTGAAAAATGTAATTGCTCATAAGGAATGTGCGCCTTTCAAGAAATACAAAGGTGGTGTTGGTCGTACAGCACAGGCTAAAGCTTTTAAAACAACACAAGTAAACTTTCTGTCTTATGTTGTAAACAAGATTTTCTGATCGTGGTTTTTTTTTATTTTAGGGTCGTTGGCCAGAAAAATCTGCTAAATTCTTGCTTGACTTATTGAAGAATGCTGTGAGTAATGCTGAGTTTAAAGGAATGGACTGCGATAATTTGTACATTGTACATTTACAAGTTAATCCAGCTCAATTAAATCGCAGAAGAACTTTTAGAGCTCATGGACGTATTACACCTTACATGGGACATCATTGTCACTTTGAAATAGTTTTGGGTGAAAAAGGAAACTAGTATAATTATACTAACTTGGATAATTTTCCATCCTTGACACCTACATGTAAAAGTATACTAATAAAACTTTCAATGAATAAAAATGAGTAGCAATTCTTATTTATGCCAATAGCATCGAGTCGGTATAAACTATTGTAAGATGCGCATTATCATCATGTTTTAACTAGACTTTTAACTTTGACAAGATCAGATGAAAGCTTATCAATTTTGATGTCAATTAAATTGTTTGTGCAATTTGATTTAATTTGCTTATTCGAAGAAATGAAAGTGATAAGCTGTGATGAAACTACAAAATTCTTGGATCAAACTCACAACCCTTGCATTGAAAGACGAATAATTGTATCCCATTTACTAATTCTTGACTTATTTCTATTCTAGCTGTAAACATTATTTATTATAGAGCCACCCAGAGCTCATATCACATCAATGATAATAAATTCCTCCTGGTGTTGGGGGCGCTTTTAGTCTTTCCATTTCTGCGTTTGAAATTTTATACTTGGATAACATTATTCTTTTGATACGAAATGAATAAGAGTATTAATTAGCAAATTCCTAGGCTAAATTGAGGGCTACTCCTAAAGTTTTCAAAGTTTCATTTAAGATTTCTTGTATAGGGAAAAATCATCAACCAAGAGATGGCGCTAAGTTTCGTCAAAATGGGGGAAGAAGAGACGATTGTTATCTATAAGCAACGTTGCCAGAGCTGTCTATAAATCTCCAAATCTGAAGATTTATAACATCTAGACGTATTAGTCCGATTTGTCACGGTGTAAAATTTTGTAGTTTTTTAAGGACGCAAAATTGCATTGTTGCAAGCAGAAAAATTCCTTTCAAAAAACTGTACAATATATTGTACAGAGAATTCTAGAACTTGTTCTATTTTTCGTGCAAGATCTGCGCCTGGATTGGCGCAGAAGAGCTATTTTTGGACCAATCAATCGAGACGATCTTGTAAACGTAACCTAAAATATAGGAATTTATTTATTGTTGAAATTTGGCAGTTTATTTACAGCAAATTTTACAAGAAATTCTTAGACTTTTGTCACTTCTTCGAAGTGCCTCCAGTACATATCATTAATAATTTAAGCCTTCCCACAATAGCGTTAAGCAATGGTAAATAAAACAGGAAACTAGGATCAGGTAAAGTGAAGGAAAGAGATAAAAATAAAACCATCTTTCACATCACGAAACTAAGTGATTCCATGTCTGGCGCAGTCGGTAGAATATCCACTGTCCAGTAAATGTGTCAGGTTATTGTAACTGCAAGCCTTAACTCTGATTACGTATATAGGCTGTGGCAGTCTGTAAGGCAAACTGTAAGTCCGAATAAATTCTTACAGAATGCAGATTCTCAAGATTTGCTGTTGCCCAATTAGTCGCAGTTTTTATGGCCCATAAAATCTTGTAAATTATCACCACGTTCCTGTTTCATGTTCGGCTTTAGAACCACTTATATAGATACAGGTAGTCCTTGTTTTGCGAAGGAGTGCGAGCCATAGAAGAACATACGTTTTAATTTCATCGACACATGACCATAACTTGGTGCCTTAAGCTTAGCGCTTTTTTCCTTAATCCCTTACATTGATCAATCTAGTTGAGTTTTCTGTCTATCAGAAGACCAAAGCAGTACTATCGTAACTATCGCAGCGCCCCAAAGCTTATTATATGTATGTACCACCAATTAGACATGGAAGAGTTCTCTTTAGACTTCCAATTAGACATGAAGAAAGTAGAATTTTGATACCGAAAGTCAGCAGAAGGTAGCAAAGGCAGTAACATGTGCAGGATCGAGGCTGTAAATTAATAATAATAATTTATTAATTTTCCCATCAAATGGTACGTATTAAGTTACTGATTAAGTAGAGAGAATTACAATTTGTGTAATGCTGTATGTTATGATTTACTTATATTAGAAAAAATAATGACCTAAAGAACATGATCATAAACGTTCATGTTCATGTTCATGTTCAAAAATAAAGTTGTCAGTTTAAAAATTCAAAAGTATACCATCAACCAATAAGAATACACAATCACAATGACCTTGCCTTGTACTGTCAATCAGTGTCAACTATTTACTACTCAAATTTTGTTGGCACGTTGATCTACGTCTTGATTGATTAACAGTACGTTTCAGAATTCTAAAATCTAACAAACCCCTGTATAATATCAAATCAAAATGATTGATTGTTTTATAACAACCTAAATTCTAAGAAATATCTACAAAAGTTAATTTATTGTGGAATTTCTTTATTTGGTTCACGTTAAATAGTTAGTAAACAGTTTCCAAGTTTATTTTATGTTTTTGTCTTTTTGTGATGATGTTGGTGTACCTGAATTTTGACAATTAGTGTAGGGTTATTCTTATTATTGAATAAATTCTTTTTTATGCACTGATGAATCAACAATACTAGATAAGAACAGAAATTTTAGTATAATTGTATAATTAAAAAACTTCCTTACTTAAATGTGCAACAAAAGTTATTATCCTACAATTATTAAGGAGTGTTAGTGCTTAACAAATTTAAATGTTATACACAACATTGGTCTTTTTTAATATAAAATGCAACACATTAATAAAGGTAGTTGTTTTGTATGCATATTTATCTATTGTCCTTCTGTCGGGATATTCGCCAGTGCATTTTAATTATTTTAATTTATATTTTCAGATTAACTTTACTAACTTACCTCTGCTTTTGTTTACATTTATTTGCCTGCATTAACTTTCCACTAATTTACACACAAAATGAATAAAAGAAAGGATGGTAAAATTACTCTAGGGATGATAAAAGGTAAAAGGTATCTGTCTGGTGTATTGTGCCTTCTTTTTTGTGTATGTACAACTGCAATAAAATAACCTACACCTGCTTTGTTTAGCTTGTTTCTTATGGTTTGCATGCTTTTTTTTGCTTATGCAGAAAAATCCCACCCATAAAATAATTGATTGCTGCCTTTCTATCTTTTTAAATCTATACTTTGCAATTTGGTAATGTAATAGTTTAATAAGTAACGTCTAAGCTTGTTATTAATAAGAACACGTAGGTATAAACCTTTAGTTTATTTAAAATGCAAACAATAGTTACCGAAAATGTTTATTATTAATATCACAAAAACTAAGGAAAGTAAGAAGTGTTACACCAATCACTGCACCTGGTTTGTCATACAAAACTAATAGTAATCCTTATTGCACTTGCACTCTTAGTAGTTCTTAATTACAATGTTAGTTATACTTTAGAATTTTTAATTGAGAAGACATATGATCAGTGCTATGTGGAGTCAAACAGTCTCGACTAATATTTTATTAGTGATTCGTTTGCCATCTACCATCCTCCAATGTGTACAATTGTAAGTGTTCATTTTAGTGAGAGTGGATTTGTTGCTTAAAACCACATAGCATTAACGATGGTATTAAATTTAATCTAATCTATAGTGTAAGGCAATAATCTTTCTATTGCAAACCATATGGCATTTCGTAATCTACAATTTTATAGTTATTTTGCTTGGTTATTGAGTTTTTTTAAAAAAAGGCTTTGAATCCTAAATTGCAAATAAGATGCATTTATGATACGATAAAGGTTTGGAGTGTGTTTGATAAAATATTGAAAGAAGAAAATAATTCTGTTATGTGATGTTAACAAAATATTTTGATAGGTAAACCTATTAACACCTCAGTGCCATCGATAGCTATTCGATTTCATGCTAATGCAGAAGAATTAGAAGAACTATATCAGAGCGAAGAAGAATCAACAGACAAACCTAG
Source organism: Ignelater luminosus (assembly GCA_011009095.1). NCBI lineage: Eukaryota > Metazoa > Arthropoda > Insecta > Coleoptera > Elateridae > Ignelater > Ignelater luminosus. The sequence continues at coordinate 21,235 of VTPC01090590.1, forward strand.
CAATGAAAAAACCAAATGTACAGGTAAGTCTGAAAATTTAACAAATATGATTTCTTTTTCTAATTTGTGTTAAAAAAATATTGCAGAAAGTACATCAGAGCTTGAAAGTAGTCCATTACGTTCGTATTTACCTCGTATAGGTAAACGCTCCACTAGTATAGACACATCATTTACTGCACAAGATTCATCACCACCTTCTGATCCCTGGAAATTCTTTGCAGAAATAAAGGTAAACTAGTCATTTAAATTGTTATTCCAGATCTATCCGAACAATTGAAAAGTTTAAACTAAATTCCTTAATTAATGAAATATAAACATAGTAATTGAAAACAAATTTGAAAAACTTTTTTTTTTACATTTATGTAGGGGAAAATAACTAAAAGTGTGGAAGATACAATAACAGAAATAAAGCAAAGAAATCAAGAAAGTGAAGGTTCCTCGAGAAAATCCAAGTTGACAAGAGATAAAGACAGTTTGTCCGATTCTGAAGATATGTCTGAAAGTAGTATTTCTAAAACATGTGGGGCTGTTTCCACTACAGAAGGTAAATCAAGTTATCATTACAATTGTTTTGATTAGTTTAAATACACACCTAAGGATAATAATATTTTATAAAGGATCCGTGTGAAAGATTAGCAAAAATGTATTTATCACAAATTTCAAATCACAACTCTAGTTGTGAGAATAAAATAGAAAATTTTTATTTTAATTTTCAATTTAAAGAAATTATAAACAACAGCTAACCTTATTTTCATTTGACATTGACAACTAACTTCCTAACCTTGGTTTCTTTGAGATTGACAGTGACAGTTAACTTCTTAAACCTCACTTTCTTTGACATTGGCAACTAACTTTCTAATCTTACTCTCTTTGTCAGCTAAATGAATTGATAACTTATTAATATAACAGGTTAATAGGTCTTTTATTTAATAAAAACAGCTAAATCCGAGTTTTCGTACTTTTTTATTAAATAAAAGACCTATTAACCTGTTAAAAATAATCAAAATAAAAACAAAAAGGTCGTTATCATTAAAATTAAAAATCAAAAATAAACTAATTTACTAAATTCTAACCAAGATTCTTTAAATATGCAAGTGAACAATAATACACATCTTAAACCAAACCGAATAACTCACATTTATGGAGAATTATCACAATCACAATCATCATTTCTAACCAAGACATCTTTCAATAAATGACCAAACACAACCCCCCACTGAAGACCAAGAAAATAAATGTTACTCTTTTGATAGTAATATGCCACTACAGCAAGACCGTTACTACTTATCTGATCGCTGTTTAAGTAATAACAGTGCTAATGATGAGGAAACACAGGAACAGTCACAGTATAAGAATTCAGTTTAGCATCAAAACAATGCTTGTCCCATTGAGTTCGAAAATAACGTTTATCCAAGGCTATATGATAATTCTGCGATGCTGTTCAGTACAATTCAGTATGAAAAAGGCCTCAGTCTGATCTGCTTCGGATCAGTACGAAAATAATGACCTGAACAGCTTGATGGGTTCGACAAGCCTGATAGGCTGGAAAAACATGATAAGCCTGAACGGCCTGATTGATCCGACGCAGGCCTGTTAAGCCCAATAAATCTTTAAAATGAGGCCTGCCCCAAACTAAAAGACCCGGCCTGTGCAAGTCTGATCTGCATTACATTAGATTGGTTAGTTGGTATATAACCAATAAGATAATACTGCTGGCGATGTACTATGTGACTCTTGAAGGTTGATTGATTAACTGCTGGGCTCATTTTTGTGGAAATCATTTAGATAATCTTTATTGAAGACACAACTAACATCGATTGTTGGTCGTTAAAGTATGTTTCATATGGTTGGTAGAGGGACACTGATAAAACATCTCCAGCATAATACTTAATTCAGCTTTACAACATAACACCAATAATTATCCAGAAAATATGTTTTATTATCTTTCTTTGTATATTGTCTCAATTAGACATTCATTTGTTAAGATTGGCTTTGACTAACTTATAGAACTGGCACTGATTTATTTTTACCATATTGAAATCTGTGTAGTCTGGATAAGAATTTCAATCAACGTTTCCCTTTAATTCTGATGTAGTTGCATGCACAGATCAGTCTATTGCAACTATCACATTGAAAATTTACAAAAATATAACTCAGATCCTTGGCAATTTGCAGTTCATTCTAACCTCAAAAGTTTACTATACAAAGAGACTTATTATTAATTTTAGTGCAGTAATAATCCTGCTGTTTAGGACTTTAAATATAAGCCTGAGCAATGACCATGCATAAATATGTAAATCTAATTCAGAGCAAAACTTACAACTAATCTTTACCGAACACATTTGAATCCTTAAACTGTAGGTTACTGTTTAGTTCTAATAGCAGTTAATTTAAATGTAAACTACTTGTTTACACTCCTTAACGAGTTTTGCACTAATATGCAATATTATTGTTTACTACTATTTTTATAAAAAAGTATTATAAAGAAATACTATCAGTAAGAGCTCCATTTCTGAATGTCATGTTCTTCTGTATTTATAAGTTGCTTTACAAAATTGCTTAAAATAATAAATGTTACGCCACAAGGATGGAAAATGTGGTGCGAGTAGAGAGCTAACGTATATTTTGTCTCTTCTTTGACAAATGTGTCCACACTCGACCCATTAGAAAATTTGCATACCTAACTTAAATCATGTAATGTAGTAACACTGTCAACTTGATAGTGACATTATTTAGAGCAGCGTTTCTTAACCTTTTTTGGCCCTCGGACTGGTAAAATCTGTGAAAAAATTTCGCGGTCCGGTGGTTTTGTTTTAACAAAAACCCTTTTTCTGCTATGAGCACTCCGTTCAGTTTAATAAAAAATGCAAAACGTAACAAGTGACAAAATTATGGATTCTAGATCCTAAAATTATGGCATTGATGTAAAAAATATTGTACAAAATTTTATTATTATTATTTTTTGAATAAGAAAATTTTTTTAACACGGACAGGTAAAAATCTCCGAGGACCGGGCAAATTTTTCCGGGGACCGGTGTCGGTCCGCCAGACCAATGGTTAAGAATTGCTGATTTAGAGCCTTGGTTGTTTGTAACTTTAAATAAAAAATTTTAAATAATAATAACTTTGGATGACGTTTAAGAATAGGATAATTAATTGAAATTTTTTTAATATAGTTTTTTGTAGTGATACTTTTCTGTTGGCTGTTCTGACATTAATGACAGATACTTAACCTAAAAGTTTCATTTGGTAACTTTTATTGAAAAGCCCAATTTACAGTTAATTTCAATATAAAAATTGGAAATGAAATTCTTCATGATATAAACTGAGTTTTATCTCTCAATAATCTTGTCTATTTGACAATTAAACACCTATCAAATAATTTGTTTAAATGTACAAAACCTAACCTAATCTAACCTATTTATTTATAAATTGGACATAATATGCTAACCTTGTTTTTAAAAAGCCATTGATAAAAATATGTCAAGATTCTTTTAATATCTCCCACCTTTTTAAAAAAACCTACCTGTACGCTTATGTGAATTCTTAATGAAAAAATTACTGATGCAAATAAAAAAATCTGTATAAGAATGTCTCAAAAGAAATGTACCTGCCTGAGTGGATCATCGTCTCAGAAGCCTTGTATGTGTAGAGGTGGTGTGTACATGACTGTTATTTTAATTATTTTACATTAAGGAAGTGTATCAATACTACTAAAATATCACAGTAAACAATTAACAGTTCTTGCCATTTATAGTTTTGAAGGAATTTCATAGTGTCAAGACTATTTCTTCAATTCTTTGTAAATCTACTGAATCATATTTCTTTTTATTAATTTTGCATTTACTTTACTGGTTACAAACAGGTGTAGAAATGTCAAGCGACGATGAAACTCCATCTTTAGAAAAGGATAAAAAATCATCTGAAACATTAAACTTGGATTCAGTTACGCCCACACCATGTACTGCAAAGCAAAAATTTAAATTTGTCAGAAAAAAGAAGCCAAGTAAAGAAGGCAACATTTCATTGAGTACCTTGGCAAATATTTATGAAATAAACACAGGATTAAAGGCTTCCATTTCTGATGAGAAACGTTCAGCTTCCGATGAGAATATAGAAGTAGAAAGCGGCGTAGAAGCTTTAGAAGATATTAATTTTCAACAAGCACAAAGTAGTGGAACCGAGGAATCGGATCGCATTTCTACAACTTCTTCCGATATTAAACTTATACATCAGGGTAGTACCGATGAAGATGTCTTGTCCAATATAATTGAAACAATAGATAATGTAAGATTTGATGAGGAGAAAGTTTTAAATATTCAACAAGTTTCGGGAGCAGACATCAGACGTTCCTTTTTAAGTGAAGACAGAAGTCGTACATATTTAGCACCAGAAGGTTTTGTAGATGTACGATCACAACTTGCTGAAGTATCATGGGTTGATATAATATATGGGTAAATATTAGAGTATACCTTTCTTATGAATATCTTACCGTTTTAAATGTTAGTTACAGATATGTTATTGCTATAACAGCAGTACTACTGTTTTATTTCTGTATGTCGATACCAGTATACATAAGTGGTTTTATGGCAGGAACTATGTTTACACTAGCTGCAACAGGAGTTTATAACAAATTCTTCAGTTTTAACACTAAAACGACAGGCCTTACAGATAAACCATTCAATATTCCTGTTTATAGTACCCAAGCGATCTTGGAAATACCTGCTGCTAAAGAATATCAACCTGTTACTAAATTTGAGGTAGGAAATCTAAAATCGTTATTTATTCAAGTTTGTATTAATATATTCTTTATCTTTACAGGGTTGGATGAATGAATATCCTGATAACTACAACCCTGAAAGTTATCACATTAGCCAAACACAATCCATATATGTCAGGTTACAAGGAAATTTATTGAGGATTAGTCATACTAGAGCAAAGATTCCTAAACGAGCTATGTGGAACGAACCTAAACATAAACTTAATTTTACACATCATAGAATATATAATTTGCTAGGAGCGAGAGTTAGTTTATTACCAGAAGGGCTCAACAAGAAAAGGTGCGTATGTATTTTTACTTTGTGTAAGGTAAGTGAGATGCAAAGATAATTGCTTGTAATGTGGTTGATTAACCTCAAATAATTTGGAGTTAAGTTAAACTGTTTAAAATGTTTGTTAGTAAAAGCATGTTCTGGAAGTCGTTTTTAATTATAGGCACTGGAGTAAAAAGTATCCTATATGCATTACTTTAAGCAAAGATCAATTGAATTTTGATTATTATAACAGCAAGGACACATTATTTGGTGAAGAAGACAAAAAAAGTAAATGCAGTGATATGGATACAGTTTCAGTGAAATCAGATAAATCAGGGAAATCAGGGAAAAGTTTTTTACGTAAAAAGAAGTATGCTGTTCAGGTAAATACAATAAATCTTGTTTTAAAATGTGTGGTTTCTTGAATGTAGGATTTTCAATGACCCCCTGAAAGTTACATTATCAATGACGAAAAATATATACTACTTGAACCATTCATGCGGCTTTACCGTTAACAGGAAGTTTAACGTGAATTTGCTCAAACTGTATTTTTCTATCCTTGCGGGATATTGATCAGAGCAAAAAAAGTAGTGGTTTCAATTATAAATGTGGTATTTTCCATAAAGAAGTTATTCTAAATGCTGCTGCTGAAATTTTTCATTTTATATTGTGACAAGTTTGAGAAATCTAACCTCAAAGAACTGCTGCAAGAAGGGTTTATACATAAATATTTTAAAGACTTATTGATAATAACAAATTTGTTTTACTGAAAACACTTGAAATAGATGTAATGTTTCTGTTAAAAAGAATTTTTCTACTAGCCTGTAGCTATAATCAACCAGAACCATACTTTTGTGATTTTCATATACATATTAAAGGGGAACACTGCGGGTGCTTGTATAAAAACATACCCCAACCAACCAACCAACCAACCAACCAACCAACCAACTTGCCAACAAACAAAGTAAGATGCAAGGAAAAGTGAATAAGAAAATGCGTGCCTTAAGGTTTAGGCGTGTGCACTGAACTTTGTCAGAGACTAGTAGTCTCTACCCTAGGTATCACGTCGATTGTGGAGCATGCGTCTAAAGATGGAGGAGCGTATTTTCCATCGTACTTTCATGCCAAGTACTTCTTTTTCTAACCCCGCAGTATTCCCCTCTAATATGTATATGGTGATTTTGCAGTTTAAGCAAAAAATGATAATTATGTTTTTTAATTTTTGATTTTTGGTCAACTGTACATCTTTGAAATATCTTCATCTCAGTCTCTTCTTTAAATTATTTTTCATAGACTTGACAGTTCCCACCAGTTCGTATCAGGGAATTTCATTTTTTATTGTTGATATGAATGAATAATCTAACTGTCATATTATTTAAGATTATGAATGGTTTTACAAGTTTTTAATTTCACTATTTCTCAATACTGTCTTTATTTAAAATTTTCATTTTGTTAAAAAATCACACTATTTTATTTATCTCCTCTTAAAATCAAAAATGCATAACTTTCTGAAATTTAATTGTCAGATGTTACATAACCTAAAATCATTTACTTTTTGTAATTAAATTCTAGGTACATTCAGAAAAAACTTATATACAGAAATCTTGACATTGACAGTTGCTTGCTTGTTTCAGTTGCATTGAATGATGATAACATAACCTAAAAATATTAAAATTGATGTAGCAATGTTCTATGATTATGACCAAGTAGCGGTATCACAGTAAAGTTGCTCGGGTACTCGGCTGTAGCTGCATATAAACACGTTGTGTTTATCAATACTACTTGGCTGGACAATCATACACATGCAATTTTCATAAAATAGTGACGTAGTTCATGCGAAATAACTGCTTTATCAGTGGCTTGAGACATCTCGAAGTTCTTTACCTGTATACTTCTTACATGCATGCATCTTCTAGTTAATGTTGCACCGCTGACATGAGTATGTCACCGATTCTTAACATGACCTATCAACTAATTTCTGTCGCTTCTTGATTATGACATCATTATAAATGATGATGTAACTGTCTCGAGTTGTGGAAAACCATATGACACATTTTTCTAAATTTGGTTTATTAAGTTTTAAATATATTTCTGCTAGAGATATATGTTATAATGAACTTTTCCTGCATCACTACTATTATTATTCAAGAATGCAACCACATCTCATTGAATGTTTATAATAAACCAACATCAAATACTTGGGAAATTGTTGCTCACATAAATCATCTCAATTGCAGACACAGGTGTTTAGTAAATTAACAGAAGAAGAGGAAGATTTTGAATTAGAATCTGGTAGTTCAAGACCAAGTAGTCCTTCACCACCAGAAGAACCATCTCCAGATATATCAGTACGTAAAAGCTGCTACTTTAAGAATTACAATTAAGTTTGATAAATTTGTCTTTGTATCAAGTTAAACTAGGTTTTTTATATTTATTACTACGTATATGTGCACAAATTATTATGGACAACGTAGTTTTCTATTTATAATTTGTTTTGTAGAATGACACATGAAGTTTTTGAAAATGGTGAATTTTTTAGGTAAAAAGGTCTTGTTCCTGCATGAAATCTATTACTGCGATGCACAACAACAACAACCATCTTTTTCCATCTATCAACATTCTCATTCCATTTTCTTTCGGCATTGACAATTAACTTTCTAACCCCCACTTTCTTTGACATTAACAACTAGCCTTCTAACCTTGCTTAACTTTGACAGCTAAGTAGATTGACAGATAAATAAATTGGCAAATTAATAATTTATAATAAATAAAATGAAAAAGTTCTGTATTTCAGTAATGGTAAACTACAAAATAAAACTACATGGGAAACAAGACCTGCTATAAAACACTTTTTCTAAAAAATACTCACAGTTTTCATAAACTTCATATGTGCCATTCTACAAATTAATTAAATAGAAAACCTATCCATAATAATTTGTTCACAATAGTATACGTAACTGTTTTTGCATTATATTGTAGGAGGATAACATAAAATTAAATGATGAAGAAGTAGCAGAATTGCTGAAAGATGTATTTGAACCAGAGGATGATCAAGCAGATGATGACCTTGTTAGTTTAGCTGATTGGGGTACATTCACACCGGAAGTAAGTAAAATATTACAGTAACTGATTTTAATTTAATTAATTTCCATCTTTGTCTTTACAGCAAGATAGTCCAAACGAAACTCATATATATTTATTTGGACGGACTGATAGAGAAAAAGAAGACTGGTTTAGACGATTTGTTACTGCAACACATAAAGGAGCTCATTTAGCTACAGCCGATAATCTGAGTATAGATTCCATTACATCTGTATCGGATACGTTACTTACTTCTGCTAAAAACGAAGCAGATTACCTTAAATACATGGCAAAATTTCAAAAGGTGTTACCATTTATTTTAATTAGAAGAAAGTTCCTGAGTTCCCGTTCATCAGTTGTGTGTATATTCCGTTTTTCCTCTTCTTCTTATCCTTAAGTGTATTCCTGAATTCTCGTTTAAACTAATAATTTAAACTCATACTGTTAGTTATGGATATATTCACGTTTATGTACTTATAATTACAGAAAAAGCAGATTCTGGAAAATCCAACTGCAGAAGAATCTGAACAAGCAGCAAATGTTTTATGGATTAATGCGTTGGTGGGTCGTGTTTTGTTTGATTGTACACGTGATGCAACCTTTACTAAAAGAGTTAAAGATCGCATTCAACGAAAACTAAGTTCTATTAAATTACCCTTTTTTATAGAACAGCTAACTGTATCTGAATTATCTCTAGGTAGGTATTTATATTGTAGCAAGAAAAAATGAATTAAAGAGAGTTTGAAACGAACATTGTAGGAAGCACACCTCCATTGATACATAAAACTAGTAATCCTGTTTTGGACCAGAGAGGCCTTTGGGTTGATTTGGATATTACTTATGAAGGTGTTCTCGTATTGACCCTAGTAACTAAATTAAATCTTATGAAATTGAAACAGCCTCCTGCTGGTAATTATTTTGCTTTAAAATTACCTAATCGCTTATATAGTAAATGATGTGTATTTAAGATATCAACCTTTGTGATAATCGTGCAGCAAAATGGCAACATTCTGATGTAGACGATACGGCTGAGAGCAGTACGGATGATGATGTTAATTTTATTCCACCAACGGGTAAGGTTCTAGATGATGTAGGGAATCCAGTTATGGGTTTAGGTGGTACGAGTAATAAAAGCAAAAAATTGATTAAAATGGTTGATAAGATTGCCGAGTCTAAATTTTTCCAAGCTGCTACAGAAAATCGTTACATTAAGAAAGCTATGGAAGGTATAGATGCGATTTTATAATACTAAATCATCATCTTTCTTTCTTGTATTTAAATTTCTTATAGGTGTTTCAAACACCGATCTGGGTTTGAAAGTAGAATTAAAGGGTTTAGTTGGTACGTTAGTATTAAATGTGCCACCGCCACCTAGTGATAGGGTGTGGTTGGGATTTCGTCCAACGCCTAAGTTGTGGTTAACTGCACATCCAATTGTTGGGGAAAGAAACATCTCTTTCCTGGGACAACTTACTAGTTGGATTGAGAAGAAATTATCACAAGAGTTTCAGGTTAGTTTGGAAATATGAACTGCTATTTAGAATAGCAATTTACTAAGATATCTATCAATGTTTTAGAAAGTATTGGTTATACCAAATATGGAAGATATTTTAATACCTGTGATGTCGCCAAAGTTACCAGAGTGATAGCTAGAAATGTATTTTTAAAATGATAAAGTAATAATAATAATATGTCTTTATGGAATTAACTTATCATTACTGTCTTGATTCAATATTGTTTGATGATTGATAATGGTACAGGGCTTTCTTCTAGTCTCTTATGTGACACATAAATATTTACAATTATTCCTTCTGTGCAACACTAATAATGTGTACTTTTCTTTTTTAATTACAAGATTGTAATTGTGTTGTTACAGTGATTCTTATTTGATATCCTAAGTAATTTGGATAACTATAAAATTGAACTGGCAGCAAATTCAAGACAATTTTGAGTAAACTTTGTTTACCAAATATACAACGCACTGCTGACAAAAGAAATAATCTAATTTATATATATTGTTAAGCAGCTAATCTGCTGTGTTTGTATTTTTGGCAAACAGGGTCTAGTTCCTGAACAGTTTATATGTACTATACACTTTTATAATATACATGTTACACTGTTTGTTTCAGTAATGGATAAAGCTTAATAATTTGTACTTAATGTTAACGGAAAGCAATATTAAGATTGATTAGTCTTCAAGATTTTATTTTTGTAGTGAACAGTATTATCACATCACAGTCATTTTTGTCTTTCTTACATTTGTTTGTTGTTATTTTTAATTAAAACATTTAGAATTTTTATTTGTTGATTAGCTTTGTTAGTATTTTCTTTTACATATTTTTTATCTATAAATTCATTTCAAATTATAAAACTGTGGAAACTTGACAAGATTTCAGATTAGGTTAGGTAGAAATGAGTTTTAGGTTATATTTTCCAGCATATTGCATTGGCTATGTTGCCAGATCTGCCTTGGTTAAAATTATTTTATTAGGATAATTTCCATAACCATGTATGATTTGAGTGTTTTGATGATAAATTGCAATAGGGAATATGCAAAATTAAGAATATTAGTAGTTTTTATATTATTTGAAATGTGTGGATTATTAAAGTTAAAAAACTGTAGAATATGAATGAATTACTTATTTTGATTTGTTGTAGAAAATCTTCATTTTTAAGATTTTTAGGTTATGTTTTACGAAGGAAATTGTTTTGTTTTTAAAAAATGAATTCATGCCAAAAACGAACGTAGCCATCTCGATAACGATCGTATACGATCGTTGATTGACATTTCTAGAAATTAATTTTTTAAATTTAACTAAAATATTTGTACAGTTATACTTAAAACCTGTTAAAATCTGTAGACAAGGATTAGATTCATGTATTACCATGTTTTTATTTGGAAATAGTGTGAGATTTCCTATAAAAAGAATCTCTAATAAAACATCGCTTGATGTAACATCAGAACTTTGCAAGAAATTCTGTGTAATTCACAGAAACTTAAATATTCAAAATTTGATGTAATTGACGTTTTTTGTAAATATGAAGTAAAGCCACTTAAGTTTGGCGTTTCATAATTAATTAACTTTTATTTACGTCACGCTAGAATTAAAAAATTCAAAACAAAACGTTATTAAAATCAAGTGGTTTTGATTTAACTCCTCACTACTTTATTTTGTTTTTTGTGCTTCTATCATCTGCAACTTGTATTTTAAGGTTATGTCAATGTGTCAAATTCTTCTTTAGCTTTTCTCCAGTTTGTTTTACACAAATTTTATGTAAGATCTATAAATACGTTAAAAACAGTTTAAGATTTAATAGGTGTCACAGCTTTTAAAAATAAATACAACAGAATTTGTGGATATTCTCCATTAGGTATTTTTTTGTTAATGTGCCTAATTTGAAATATGTCAAAGTTAACCTCAAAATTTATACTAAATTAGTATTGTTTTCATTTTGTGTAAATGAATACAAAGAATTTTGTTTAACACTTTATTTTGCAGCCATATTGCCAAAGTAAATTTCCATTTTAAAATCGAGAGAAATGGCAACATGAAGTATCACAACCTGCACAACAAAATCTTGTTTTGCCTCTGTTTTGTAATTTGGAACAGATAGTAGAAATTAGTAACGAACCAGCAAAACATAACCCAATTTGCGTAGTCTATGAAATGAAAAACTTTGTTCATTTAGTTATTTATGTATTTGTCATGCATTTCCATTTCCTGTCACTAACATACACAGATTGGCTTGCTTTTTGAAGACTCGTTATTAAATTTATTTTTAGAAAATATTTATACTATTTATAATTGGAAATTTAAAATTCATTGTGATGTTAGATAAATAAATAAAGAATAAACTTGACCACTTGTACTTTATAAGGCTCACTAGTAGTGCTAATTACATGTTTTAATATGACAATAAAATAATTTAAAATTGTACGTTATATGGAAATCTTTAAAACAATTAATGTAATTTAAATGTTTACACCTTGAGTAGATAATTTATATAATGTTATAATAGAGAACATGAGAATTCTTGCACTGACTGAAATGCATAGCTGAAATGCAATACATAACCTGAAAACATTTTATTAAAAGCTTTCTTTTAATCTCGGTTCTATTGGCTGGAATTTTTTGATGATACAAATCTGACAGATAAACGTTAAGGATACACTTGTAAAAACTGATATATTCGATTAATCAAGGAGTGCAAGAATGATGATTTCCAAAATTGATTTTGTGGTGATAGTTATAGTTTAAAGATAAAAAGAAAACTAACCTGATCAAGTATACTAAACAGAAATTTCTGCAGATAATCCCTACTGCTGCATCAGTGTTTCTGTAAAATTATATTCAGGAATTCTACTTCCAACTGATAAACTGAGATTGGGAAGAAGCTTAATTAATAAAATGTGTGTGTTATAATTTGTTTATAACAAAGATCATATGAAAATAAATAAGTGTACTTTAAATAATATTGTAAACTACTATATATGTACTTACTTTAAAAAGGTGTTGTCTCCACCCAGTTGAAGAAGTTTTAGTAGGTACTAGCTTTTTTACCACCAATTTAGTTTGGAATTTCTGGATATTTTTGTAAGTTGCAAAGAATCTGGTCTACTGTTAAAAGCTAATATAAATAAAAAAGACCACATAAATCTAAGAGTTCATTAAGCAAAAGTATATTGAACTACCACTTCTTCAAGATACATCTTTGAAACGTACTCTACTATTTTTCTTATTTCAGAATTTAATATTGGGAGTCTCAAGCAACATCTATCTATTAATTGTTATTACTAGTTGTTAAAATATGCATATTTTGTACCCAATGTTCTTTCCTCTTTTATGAAATAAGCAATTTGAATCACTGTAACTATCTATGTTCACCAAAGTATGTTTCTTTTCCTTTTACAAGTTTGAAACATGTTGTATGTTGTAGTGATAATTTTGATGATTTTCATTCAGTATTTTGACAATGTTGTTTCTGTATTTTTTTAATAAAATTAACTTTCGACCAATATTTGTACTTGTAACTATACAGCGTTCACGATGTTTCTGGGTCGTATAAGGCTGTGGAAGAATGACAGTTTGAGTATTGTAAACCAGGCTGTTTATCAACTCGGTTTGAAAATCTTATTGACGTTTAATGTATTTAAAGGTTATGATTTTATGACAATTTAACCTCACGCTGGCGGGTTTTTCTTTTTTTTGTAAATCTAAATATAAGGAAAACTTCATTTCTTTTTAACAAAACAACGTTTATGCAAAATTTTTGATCGTGCAACGGTGCCAAATGCAGCCGCAGGTACAACGTTAATACTAACCAAGAGGGCTTTTTTGTTCCTTATGTTGGTATGAGAAAAATCACTATTTTTCTTGGATGACCAATTTGTTTTAAAAATGTGTTCTAGTTTTGAAACAATTAAGTTTGAAAACTGTCATGTCATCAAACACTTTTGTTTGTTGAATATTAAAGTTAATAGTCAATTTATGATTTATTTAGTTCAATTATTTGTAAAAGTAAAAAATTTATAGTAAAGAACAAACGTTTGCTTAGAATTTTAGCATTATGATCACTCAAACTTTAGTTTGAGTACAGAATGCAATAGATAATGCGTTGCCTTACTAACGTAGGATGCTTTGGCATTTTTACGTCATTTTTTAAGATTAACATTTCACTTTCGGTAAGGAAGTAACGCTAAATTTAAACAGCTAAAGCTAGCTTTAAAAAAAATAATTTCATCAATATCTTGATTAATAATTAAATAACATCTTGTTAATTTTTATTAATAATATCTAATTTAATAAATGATTGTAGTAGTTTTGCTATAACTATTTTAATTGTAATAATAATTGTAAATAACGTCACCACAAAATTTACTGTTGTTTAGGCAACACATCTCACACTATTGACAGCTCTGTTGCAATAAAAATAATGTTGTTTTCCAGTGGCGTAGCGTTGGATATGTGATGAAACTACTTAAAAACTTAAATATTTCAAATTTACGATCACACTTTAAATGCGTTAAATCTAACTTGCCTCGATTAACTCACAAAAAGCAGATTTAGTCTTGAAAAAGACTACTCTTTAAATAGAACAATAAATCGTAAAAAACGCAAAACAAAGGAACAACAAGAAATCATGGAACGCACGCACGCCGATGTAATTTTAAGTTAAAAATTCTAAATTTCTGTTGAATTTCCCCACCTACTTTGTTGCAATCGCAACCTCCCTGTACAACACTCGCCACGCGTCTCTTGAGAATGGGTCCTCGAACCGCAAGGGAGAAGTTCTCGCCGATTTCATCCTTTGATTTCCGCTATCTCATATTTGTAACGACAACCTTACCATCACAGGTAACCAAGACATTTTCTTGACTCCCTGATCACCAGTACTATAATACCCTTAACTTGTTTCACCACCAGAATCCCCACCATCTCTGACTGGAACAAAGCCTGCGGGGACGAGTTCCAAGCCTACATCGACTCATATATTCCTGAAAATCCTCCCCCTACCCAACATTCCCAATCAATTCATCACAGTTGTACTGGAAGCCTTGCACCTGACTGTTTCAGAGGAGACGATAAACCTTAACTATCCTCCACTTCCTCGTGAGATCAGAAATCGCACTAAGCATATCCAAACCCAAGATCCCTTGATGAAGACGCTGTGAACTGGTTCAACTCCCTGGTCCCGAGGGTGCTGTTTTCATACGGAACTGAAGCTGATGCTTTGTGTCTGTACTACACCAGACCAAAAGCTTCTTTGTACTAACAAGTGATATCCGAGTTCTAATGCTAATGTTCTAATCTTAATGAAGGATGAAGGCGAAGTTGTACAAGACCGTGGTGAGATCTGCTATGCTGTACGGGGCGGAGACGTGGCCCGGAAAAAAAGCCGAATGTGCCTGAAATAAGGATGTTGCGGTGAATTTGCGGGGTGATAAGGGAAGACGGGATGAGAAACGACTTCATTAGAGGAAAGGTCAAAGTAGGTCTTATTGGGAAGAAGGTATAGGGAAGCAGGTTATGATGATATGAACATGTGCAGAGAAGTGGGGAGTACGTTGGTAAAAGGATCAAGAATATAGAAGTGGATGGGAAGAGGAAGGTTGGAGGCACAGACTGACCGAAGACCTTAGGGAGAAGGGTTGGAGAACGGAATAGGCAATAGATAGGCAGCTGTGGAGAACCAGGATCAAAGAAGGCAATGCTAACACCCACGTCCGTGGGATAAGGATAAGACAAAGAAGAAGGTCCAAGTTCTAATGCGGCAGTAAGGCGCGTCAATATCTGTACGTACTTCTGAAAGAGGGGGCATTCAAGCGTTATAGTGACGTCACTGAATAAGTTTAAAATTAAATTTACTTTTACAATAAAAAAAATCAAACAAAAATTTATTTTAATTGATATGCACTGATATAGAAAACCAAAAGTCCTGAAAAACTGGAAAGGACTAAAATTTCAAATGATACATAAAGGGGCTCTAGTCAGGCCTACAGATGAATAAATAATGGTCGGTTATTAATTGTTTTCTGTCATATCTGTCAATTAAGATAAAGAAACATTGATTTAAAAACAGAATTCTATCGTTAATAATTTTGAAATGAATTTAAAACACGAATGTGCAATAAAGTATGGTTCAGAAAGTCAACTACCAAAACTTCCTTCGGATGCTTCCTTATTTCAAAAACTATGTAGGAGATTTCATAAACTTACAATTGTGTCACCAGTAAGTCCACAGTGTAAGAGATTTTTTAGAAGTAACGCTGCTATCGCATTTGAAAGGAAAAGGCATGCACAGTCTAACCATCTATATATTATTCATCCGTTCAGTATCTTCAGGTAAATAATTTTGATGCCTTTTTTTTAAGTAGCTATTGCATTTAAAGAATAAGAAACGTACCTATTTTGTAAGAAATCCTGAGTTAACTCGGTTTATTAAAAACGGTTCCGCGACCACTACGAAATCGATTTTAAAGCAACTTTTTAACAGTAATTGTGGAAGTTATGAAGATGACTCCAAGGAAATAGGAAATACTCTTGTTTTGCAAAAAATAAAGAATAATACGCTGCAACAAGTAATGATAATTACGTTTTTCTAAAATCTATATTGTAATAACCTCAAACTTATAAACTGACGTTTAAACTTTCAAATCTGACGTGGAACAACAGCGCCTCTAGCGGAGAGAAAATCGCTATTGAGCTCAATTTACTATCGTCTTTTGTTTGATGTCGTTACTTATCAACTGGCTTTGAGAAAAACCAAAGTAATTACGGTAATTACTTAATTAGCTTTTGTAATCAGGAAAACAATTTGTGGCTACGCTGTGTTCATTTACAATAATGGTTCTGTGGCAATTAAGAATGTCAACTTTCTAAAAGTCCATTAATCATAATAATTAATAGGAACTTTAACACTGCATTTTAGGACATATTGGGAACTTTGGATGATGGTTATATTTTGTGTCGTACTGATTGTCTATCCGATAGAATCTGCTTTTGAATTTGATAATATACCGGATTTACAAGACTTATCTCTACTTGTAACTATATTGGATTTTATATGCATCTTAGATATTATACTTACATTTCTCACCGGTTATGGTATTAGTAGTACAAAAGAAGTTGTTTTGGATCCTGGAAAAATTGCAAGGTATTTTCTAATAGGATTTTGTACTAATATTGCCAAAGTCTTAAGTATTATTTCTTTTATTATTTCAGGAATTATCTTGTTGGCATGCATTTCTATTTAGATCTTCTATCATCTTTGCCGATTGAATTGTTTCATTATTGTTTTCAAAATATGTTTAGTAATGACACGTGGAGAGCGGTAAGCACTGTTGAATTGCTAAAAATATTTCGTTTTCGAACTTTCATCGTCTATATGAGGAGAAGTGCTGATGTAAGTATAAACGTCCGTTAAAGTTCAACTATAAAGCTGTCGAATAAGAAAAGAAAAAAAAACTTTGTATTAAATGTTTAGTTTTGTGTCCCAATATGTACAGGGTGTTAGTGTAAGTGTAATACGATACACTTGATAATTTTTCTTTAATAATCAACTTATTCAAATTCCTGTTCCCTTTTAAACACAAGATGAGGCTTTTTGAGTCTAATATAGTTTTCTATACTAAAAATAGATCAGTCGCAGAAGTTTCTATTAAAAATCAATTTGTTTTTCAGATGTGGCAAGTAAACGTGCTTGTATATTTAACAATTCGTTACACCACCATCTTATTTCTGGTTATACATTGGACTGCTTGTTTACACTATGCCATACCGAATATTATACTGATTCTCACGGGACACCTTGATGAGAAATCATGGATTATACTTTCCGGTATTAATAAGTTAGAATCGCATTTTGATCGTTATGTCCGGTGCGTTTTCAGAGCATGCTGTTACCTATTATGTAAGTTATTTACGATTTATACCTTCAATCCTTCGTATTAGAATCTTCCAAACTGACGGTTTACAAATTGTATTTTGTCAGTGCAATTCCAATAAGCAATAAGTAACGAGCGTCTCAAAAACATTTACGTTGGAGTTGAGAAGGTATGTCGTTTTCATGGTTTTGTCCGTCAATTTTAGTGGCAGGTTACATTTTTATAAATCAGCAATCAAAATGTTTACTCAAGAACAGGCAACTTACACTTTCAACATCCAGGGCCGGTTAATTAAATGTTCTTAACTTTTGCTTGGAATAAAGTAGACTTTTAGTTTCAAATAACTCCATACATTAAAAGTCTAGCGGACTTAAGTTCGATGAACGAGCTGGCCATGGAACTTGACCCCTGCGTCCAATCCATCGCTGAGGGTATTCGTTACTCAACCAAGCTGTTACCGAACCTGCAGTATGAACAGGAGCTTCATCTTGCGGAAACCACAAGTTCCTTTCTAGGGCCAGAGGTACATCTTCCGTAAGAATAGGCAGAGTTTCTTGAAGAAACTCTAGGTAGACCATCAGTGATACCACCCTATACATTAATAACTCACTATCAGTTACTATTTTAAAAATATTATCACTGTTTCAACTATTTTACTTTGAGATGCGAGTTTTTAAAAATCTGAATTAGTATTTTATTCATAATTAAACACTTCTTTTCAAATACGCAATTTGTTTTACGGAAATCTTCGCCACAAATAATCTATTCAATTAAAATCAAGTTTAAAAACATATATTCAAAAGGATTGATAAGCTGGAAAAGAGCAAAAGCCCGATTATTACAGATTGGATTTGGACTGCTCGGCCCTTCGGGTTTATCGAGTCTATCGGGCCGTTTCGGCCTCGCGAGGCGTTCGGTCTTGTTGAACTGTTGGAGCCTGTCGGATCTCTCAGCCCTGTTGGACCATAACGGATCTATCGAGCCTTTTGAACTTCTGGGCCCTTCGAGTCTATCGGGCCATTTAAATCTCTCGGGCCTGTTAGGCTTGTTGAGCTTCTCGGCTCTCGGGTTCTTGGGACCTCTTGTGCTGTTTGGGTTTTTTTGGGCCGTTTGTGCCTATCGGGCTGATCAAGAAATCACTGGAATCTTGGATAAAAGTCTGCTGCGATGCTGAACGATAATTAAGTTTAGAGTAGAAGTAAATGTGATTCCCAGATATTTACTCTTAGGGAAAGCTCGATGAGTGTGACTCAAAACTTCAGGCAAATATTGTTCGGTTTAAGTCTGGGAGTTTGGGCTTAACTCTCCATCGTCGGAACTGGACTGTGCGAGCATTGGGGTGTTGAAGTAGATGTATGTCGTTTCAGTAAAACAGGTAGAGAATTGGTGAAAGAATAGAGCCTTGAGGGACTCCGGTGTAAATATTCTGGAAAGGGTTTGTTCGATTCGGGCTCCGTGCCACCCGTGTGAGAGAAAATTGTTGATTGTGTAGGCAAAAGAATAGGAGACATTTGGGTTAAAAAGTTTTAGTAGGAGACCTTATCAAAGGGCACGCTCAATATAAAGAAGGGTGGTAATGAGGCAGTGGCCGGAATTGGCTGCTCTGCTAGCGTCGGAATGTAAACAAAAGGGGAGATCGGACGTGAATCGACTGGTTTGAAAATCAAACTGGTGATCTGGGATTTTATTATCGGTAGCCAGGAATTTCGTGAGAATTCTTTCAAAGACTGCTCATGATGTTAAGTAAGAAGACTGGCCTGTAGGAAGCAGGGTCGGAAGGGCTTTTATTTTGTTTAGGTATCATTATGATGGTGGCAGTATTCCAGGAAGAGAAATATCTGCAAAAGGGACAGCTGTTGACAATTGAGATAATTAAGGTGATTGTGGTAAGTGGAAGCAGAGCTCATCGCCGTTTCTTCCTTTCGGGTGGGACCGATCATGTCTGTGGACGACGGCTCGAGGGATGGGGCTGGAGGAACAATCGCTAGGGGATGGATTTTGTGCAGGTTCTTGATTAACCTGTTCGTTCTATCGAAAGTAGATCTGTGGGTGGCTGATGCATATTTTTGAAGATTAGCAAATATGTCGACTTGGGATTGGGGGTCAGTGACTTTGTCATGTTGATAGTCAAGACAGTGAAGGTCCGGACAACGTAGCCCGGTTAGGGAACGAAATTTGTTCTAAAGCCTGACGCCATCTCAGTGATCAAGGTTAAAGAAGATTGCAGACCAACGGGGTTTCCGGAATCTGGTGGTGTTCCTCTTGACCAGGGCGTTAAGTCTGTTCCACTGCGTCTTAACCAAGAGATCTTGGATTTGGATGTATAAACTTCGTTTTCCTTTAATGAGATTACGGATTTCAGGAAAGAGAGGAGGACGTTTCAGGTTTATTGTTTTCTCCACATCATGGACAATGGAGATGAATTATTGGATTGCGGTGTCGACTGCGGGAATATTGGTTAGGGGAGGATTCTCGGGAATGTTGCAGTCGATGTGAGCCTGGAACTTGTCCCAACGGGCATTGTTTTGGTCTCGGATGGAGCGTATGCTGGTGGTGAAGTAAGGTAAGGGTAGGAGGGTGAAGGTGGTCCAAACCGACGCGAGTTGCAATGGAGACTAATTCGTCCAAGAAAGGAGTCAATAAGTCGGTGAAGAGGATGTGACGTGGGTGGAATTTCCTAGGTTGTCTATGAAGGTGAGGTTGTTAGGAATGTGGAATAGAGGTAAGCGAAGGAGGGCGTCTCCTCTTCGGTTAGAGATTCTGCCACCAAGGGAAACGTTATGCGCTTGCAAGTAGTCCATCACAATTGCTCTTGGGTGAGAGGACACGAACTCGAAAAAGTCTCTCGGAATGGGATATAAAAAGAAAACGCTTGTACTGGAAGGTTGCAAAAATTGATGGTAGCCGCCCAGTAGTGTAGCTGGGTGAATTCAGGTGGGATTTGAAAGATACGGCTCGAAATTTAAAATCGTAGGAGACAGATGAAAAAGGTGGAGGAGAGTCTTGTTTCGGTAATTGAGAGGATGTGGATTTTGTCTGAAAGAACGAGGTTTTCCACAAGGGACTTTTTGTTGCATAGGTCATTAATGTTGATTGTTCTAAGTCGCACATCTAAGACTGCGACGAGGAAGAGGGGGAAACGGGAGGGAAGAAAGAAAGAATTTGTGTTTTTTAACGGGAGAAGAAAATGTGGAGCAGGTTGCTGCCAGCGTAGCTGGCGTAGACTTTGAAACCAAACCATTGGTAGATAGTAGTAAAAAGAATTTTTTAGATGCGATCTCAATCGTTAGGGAAAAGGTTGAGGAATGCAGTGGTTATGAAAGCTAGCACGTTTTGGATTCTGAAATCCGGGTCTGGACAGGAGCGACAGGACGCGACGGTTCGGGCACGTGATGGGGAAGGCACGTGGTCGCTTCTGCAGTTGCTGCACTTCAGGTTGCAGGTGTGTCGCCTACTGGGCAGTTAGAGCTAGGATGGTCTAATTGGAGACAGTGACTGCACTAGATTGACTAGTATTGGGGGCGTGTGACGGTTCTCTGGAGTAGGAATGGTGGAATATACGGCGCATGTATCCCATCTGATGACTCAGGGTGGCGAGTCTTGACCGTACCGTTGCGGTAACCATTTACGTCTGTGAGTACTAGACCTGGAATCTTCCTCAGAATTTCAGCAAAGACTTTCTGGGAGCACTAGACCGTTGGTATACCAGAAAAAAACAGTTTGGAGTTGGGTTGAGATGGGGCTGGCTCTGGGTGTGCGGTACGGTGTTTCTTGTTTGTTGAGATTTAGTCAAGACTTGGGATGGGGGAGTTGAAGTATAGCAATTGTTTGCGATCTCTGTTCGGGGTCCTCGCTGCATCGTCTCGGGTGACCTTGGAGAAGGTGGAGGGAACGGTGTGGGTGGAGGTGATGGGAATAGCAGGTTGAAGGTTGGAGATGATAGGTACGAATAGTACATAAAATGACAGATATGACAGTTTCTAAATAAAATTCGTTACGATTTATCTACGTATCATGCAAGCACAGAGAGGGATGTTTTTATATTCACAACCAACCCTGACGTAAATACTTCTGAGCGACTCGTCATATTAACTGCTTATATCTCAGATTCCGTTTTTAGGTATTAATCATGGCGTGCATGAAGTTTTTGCCACAGAAGATATTTTCCTTGGAATCATAACATTTATTGTAGGATATCTTTTCTTATCTTTGTTATTAGGTAAATTAAAATTTAATTAGATCGTTTTTATGGTTAACGAACTTTTCCTTTTAGTCTTGTCCCTGCAGATAGTGTCATCTGTATTGTCCGCAGAAACAAAATATCAAGAAATCATTAATCAAGTTACGGAATACATGGGTTACAAACAGTTACCATTAAACATGCAAAAACGCTTGATAAGTTATTACGAGTATCGCTTTCAAAAGTCGTATTTTCGAGAAGATGTTATTTCTGCTACGCTTTCTGGTTTGATTTGTAGTTGCTGTATTTTTTTGGAATTGAACTGCTAATAGTAAATTAATTATAGAAAGACTCAGGCGTGAAATCAATGTCTATTGCTATCGAAGACTGGTTGATAGTGTATCCATCTTCAAAGATATGCCCCAACATATTGTAGTGGATATAGTAAACAGTTTGAAAGCAGAGATATTTCTCCCTAATGATATCATTGTTAAAGCTGGTACTATAGGGGAGTGTATGTATTTTCTGGCAAGTGGAACAGTATGTGTGGTAACACCCACCGGAAAAGAGGTATAGAAATCTATCTTAAATCCCAAGATTAGAAATAACCTTTGTTGCATTTCAGGTTTGTCATCTGTATGACGGTGCATACTTTGGGGAGATTGCACTTTTAATGAAAGACCAGAAAAGGATTGCAAATGTTATTGCTATAGAAATCTGCGAAGTGTACAGATTAGACAGAAAAAATTTCAAAACTTGCTTTGTTAACAATACAGAGTTATACAAGAAGATTGAAAAAATCGCTCAGGAACGAAGAGAGAAAACTTTAATTCTGGAAGAGCTTCATAAAAAATATATATTAGCTTTGGAACAAACGAGTGTGTGGAATTTTCCACTTGATTAGTTTTATTTTACGGATTTATTATATTTTTTCTTTATTTAGTAGAATCCAATAAAGTTGATTATGAAAGGTTTGTCATACTTATAATCCTGCACAGGTGTTCGTGTTCTCAGCGTATAGTGGTTATACAAGTAGGTCAACTCTTAGAAAAAGCGGAAAACTAGCTCGTAAACAAAACCGCAGAATTTTGTGACAAAACGTTATATTGGGGGATGTTTTAGAGTTTTTATAATATGTGTCACGAGGGTCGACCGCCGAGCGAAGTTAGAGTAGTGTCGTACAATTGAATTTAGGGCTGGTGAACTTTTGTCAACAATAAATATTTATTTTATCTACACCATGACTTTTAAGAGTATTTGTGCCGTGAAGGGGTGTATTCTTCTTCTATTATTTCTAGGATACGATTTTCTTGAGATGTTCGCATTTTAATCCTCATCATGTATTTGCTATTGTGGGGGGAAACTGAACGGGTATATAAGCAAAATACCTGACCTTCTAAAAGCAGCTGCAACCAGTGTATAATAATGGACAGTGTACAACTAATTACTTTACAAATGCTTAGAAATGTTCATAATGCAGTACTATTGTGACCAAACGTCTGCCTAGAAACTAGCGAAAGATAATTTGAACATTTGGCCGGCCGTTTGGTCTTGTCGGACCTATCGAGCTGTAGGGGCCTGTCAGACCTTTCGGGCCATACGGGCCTGTTGGGCTTCTTAGATTTTCCGGCCCTTTGGGTTTCTCCAATCTGCCGTACCATTCAGACTTTTTGAGCTTCTCGTGTCTATGGGGCCGTTTGAATCTCTCGGGTCTGTCGGACCTATCGGGCTTCATGATCTACTCGGCCCTTCGGACAGTTCATCCTGTTGGGCTTTTTGAACTTTCTGGCCTTTCGCGTCTATTGAGCTTTTTGAATCTCTTGGGCCTGTTGAGCCATAAGGGTCTCTCGGGCCGTTCGGACCTGTTTGACCGTTCGAACCTGTCGGTCTTCTTAGATTTTTCGGCCCTTCAAGTTTCTCTGATCTGTTGTACCTTTCGGACCTCCAATGGCTAGAGTTCCGTACTCCTGGATATCGAGGAAAAATTAGAGTGAGGTAACAACTGATCGGAGTTTGCCGAAAGGATCACACTGCTACCGAGTTTACGTGGCGGAAACAAACGGTTCAAAAGTTAGGTTTTGGTTAGGTTAGGTTAGGTTAGGTTAGGTTAGATGGCTCAAAGATAAATTGGACGCTGCAATAAAAATTTTAAATACTGAAATTAAGGTATTTACTGTGGAAAAGGGTGATTATTGGGTATGGGTGGAAACAGAAAATTACATTATATGCAGTTGCTATTATCCTCCTAGCCTTGAGGAAGTACATTTCAGAACGCACTGGATGCACATGTCAAGAAGCCTGCAGACAAAAAATAAATTTAGAATAATTGGAGGCGACATGAACGCCAAGTCTCCGCTGTGGGGTGCAAGCAACAAAAATGTGTGAGAGGGGAATTGATCAGTACTTGGATTAGAGGCAACAACATGGTCGTAGTAAATCGAGGCGATACGCCTACTTTTGCAAGGTATGATCAAAAATCATATATCGATGTCATTTTATGCACGGACAAAATATATGACAATATACAAGAATGGAAGGTAGAAGAAGAAGAAGAGAACCTCAGCTGGCATAGAAACATTTATTACTATATATGCGAAGAAGAAAAAGAAGAAATACTATTGAGGGTAAAGAGATGGAGATTGACCAACAATAAAAGACCGGTTCTAATGAGGGAGTTACAAGATAAACTAGACACCCAACGTCGATAGTTACACCAAAGTGCTACACGAGGCATGTAACAAACATCTTACGCCGAATGGAGTGACAAGAATTAGAAAACCGGTTTATTTGTGGACTGAAGAGATTGGAAAATTAAGAGCTCAATGTATAAGGGCCAGAAGACAACATATAAGAATGCACAGTAATATAAATCGACAAAAAGCCGAGTTAGAAGAGGCGAAAAGAGAATATAAAAAAAAGAAAAAAGCACTACAAGAAGCCATCAGAAAGTCGAAATATTCCAAATGGAACGAACTGTGCAAAGAACTCAATACAAATCCTTGGGGAGATGCTTATAAAATAGTAACAAAAAAATTGGGATTAACGCAGAGGCTGATCCTGACAAGCGAGGAAGAAGAAAGATTGGCAGAAGAATTATTTCCTAACTGTCCAATTAGCATGGAGGAACTTGAGACGGCACTGAAGAAAATTAAAAACAACAAAGCGCCGAGACCAAATGGTATATCTCCTGAAATCACCAAACTGGCAATTGAGGCTGATACACAGAGAAAATTAAATCTTTTTAATAAATGTCTAGAAGATGAGGTATTTCCACAACAATGGAGACTAGCCAAATTGGTTTTAATACCTAAGCAGAGCCAGGGGGAAAATGGAAGAACCAAATATAGGCCGATCTGTCTAATAGACATACCGGGGAAGGTGCTAGAGGCTTTACTACTAAACAGGTTAAGAAAAGAACTAGAGGATAAGGGAGATATCTCTCCAAGACAGTATGGTTTTAAAAAAGAGAAATCGACACTTTACCCCATGGACAAGATTATCCAGAAAGTAAAAAAAATAAAAAGCAAAGCAACAAAAAATAGAGAATTTTGTATACTAATATCACTGAATATTAAAAATGCTTTCAACACAGCAAGATGGGATGGAATCCTGGAAAATCTAAAGGAAATGGGAATAAGTACATACCTAATAAACATTATTAGTAGCTACCTAGGCGAGAGAAAACTAGTACTTAGTGATGGAAGGCATCAAAGAACTTACTGTGGAGTCCCTCAGGGCTCCCTCCTTGGACCAAACCTGTGGAACATATAGTTACTTCGATAAAGAAGCAGAAATGTTATGTTATGTTATGCGGATAACACCGCCCTAATTATAACCGGCCGAAGCGAGGAGGAACTAATAAGAACAGCAGAATTATCCCTAAAAAGAATCAACGAAGAAATAAAAAAAAAGAAACTTGAATTCGCCGCACAGAAAACAAAATGATTATTCTATACGGAGGTAGAAGACTAAAAAATCTAGAATAAATTTCCTTGGCAGAACAATAATAAGCAAAGAGAACATTAAATATCTCGGGGTTTGTTTTAATAGAAACGCAAGCATGGTTACACATGTTGAATTTGCCAAGTGTAAAGCGGAAAGGACAATAGAAGCGTTAGCTAGAATAATGCCTAGGGCAAGAGGCGCACTAGCAAGCAAAAGAAGGGTTCTAAGCGAAGCTGGGCATGCCATATTATTATATGCAGCGCCCATATGGGAAAACTCCCTCAAGTATAAAAAATATAGGAACAAATTGGAATCGATACAAAGGAAAATGTGCATTGGTATTAGCTCTGCTTATTCAACGGTCTCAGTGGTAGCGGCGCAGGTAATAGCACAAACAATACCTATAGATATCATGGCGTAACAAAGAAGTAGAAGGTTTAGAGATAAAGAGATTAACAAACAAGACATACTAAACGATGCATTAACAAAATGGCAAGAAAGATGGCAGGATGAAGAAAACATTGCTGCTTGGACTAGAAGACTAATTAAAAATATAAAGCCATGGTATGAAAAGAAGCACGGGAACGTGGAATACTGGCTGACACAATCCGACAGGTCACGGGAGTTATGGAGCGTATCTGTTCAGAATAAAAAAAAGAGATAATGACAGACGCATAGCCTACAACGTCAAGGACGATGCCGAACATACAATCTTTTATTGCAGAAGATGGGAGGAACATAGAATAGATTTAAACAACAAGTTAGAAAGAGATATAAATCCAGACAACATAATCGACATCATGTTGGAGAAGGAAGAATACTGGAATTTAATCCAAACTATGATTAGGGAAATACTACAAATCAAAGAAAGAGAGGATTAATAAGGAATGTGTATAACGGTAGAAAGAGTTCAAGAACATTAAATATAATACGACTGTGGCAAACACCAGAGTGCCAAACATC
Organism: Ignelater luminosus; assembly: GCA_011009095.1. Lineage (NCBI taxonomy): Eukaryota > Metazoa > Arthropoda > Insecta > Coleoptera > Elateridae > Ignelater > Ignelater luminosus. Next base: position 47,822 of record VTPC01090590.1, read on the forward strand.
CAAGCACTCTTAAACGCACTGTACTGAAGTAATGCTAGCGCGGTTCCAGTGCAAGTGACAACAGCTTTGTGTGGATAGGGGTTTTTAGCGGGCCGCCAACCCCGCACTACCTGACAATACAGACTGACAGCCGTCTGGCGTGCAGATTTTCCCCGACCACTTATAAAAAAAAAGGTAAGGTAAGGTTAGGTTAGGTTAGATTAGATTAGATTAGATTAGATTAGATTAGATTAGATTAGATTAGATTAG
>VTPC01090590.1:48080-182829 GCA_011009095.1 Ignelater luminosus
GATTAGATTAGATTAGATTAGATTAGATTAGATTAGATTAGATTAGATTAGGTTAGCTTAGATTAGGTTAAGTTAGGTTGGGTTAGGCAGGGAGAGGTTGAATTAGGTATCCCTCCCATAGACTCCCATCTTAAGACTCGTGGAAGTTTAAAAGCTTCGGTCCCGTAATGCATTTTCAATGCAAAGTCTATGGATGAAACCGGCGTTTCACAAAATCGGCCATAACTTCCGAACCGTTCACTTCCGGTACTTACAGTTGGTGGCGTTGTGATGCTCTCGCCAATCCCGATTGATCGATGCCCTACTCGCATCTCTTTCCGACATCCAGGAGTACGGAATTCAAACCTTCCGACCTCTTAGACTTCTCGGCTCTTCGGGTTTCTTCGTCAGGTCTGTCGGGCCGATCAAGAAATTACCAGATTTTTTTCGGGTCGGGCCTTAATTTGAAAATCTATTAGGCTTTTCAAGCCTGCCTCTGGTCAATCGGACCGTTCCGTTTTGTCGAGCCTTTCCAGCTATTGGGGTGTATCGGACTTCTCGGGCCTGTTGGGCCACTCTAGTCTGTTGGGCCTTTTGTACTTCTCGTCCCTTCGGGTTTGTCGGGCCATTTAGATCTCTTGGGCATGTCAGACTTAGGGCCGTAATAGTTTGTCGGGTTATTCGTGCCTTTTGGATTGTTTGGCCCTGCCGGACATTTTGGATTTTTCGACCCTTTGGGCTTCTCGGGCCTGTCGGGCTGTTCGTGCGGTTCCGGGCCGTTGGATCTTGGGATTTCTCGGTCCTTCGGACTTTTCTTTCGGACCGTTCGGACTTCTCGAGCTATTCGAGCCTGTCAAGCCGATCAAGAAGTTACCGAGTTTTTATCGAGCCGCATCATGCTTGTTCCCAGTCGGATCGGGCCTGGAAATTTATGGCCTACAATTAACTAATAATTTTATCGTGTAGGATAAGCTGTTATCTCAATTTTTCAATACGGATCTAAGTAAGTTTTTAACCATATCATATTAATTCTTGACTTTTTCGTGTTTTAAATTTGGCGAATACGGGCCATAGAAATAGAGTTGCTAAGTGTTGATGACACATTTACTCCCCCACGGTCAGGAGAGGGCTCACAGGTAGCTACGGTGGAGATCCGGAAATCCAGGGATCGAGCGGCTGAGAGCTTGTAGTTTTATTTTTTGTAAGGTTTCTTGTTTATATCTGATTCCTGCATAGATGAAAATTATCAACAAACAAATGCCCCTAAACTTCATCAAAATGGCGGAAGAAAGGGGGGGGGGGTAATCATCAGCTACAATCAACGTTGCCAGAGCTGACTATAAATCTCTAAATTTGCAAATTTCAATGAAAGGTCGCAAAGACTGTTTTTGTCCAACTGCGTTAATAAAAATTATTATCATCATTAAGTTTTAATTAAAGAAAATTAATCATGCAGAGGTCTAGCATTAAAAGCAACTCGAATGCTTATATCTGATACTTGAAAATGTATTGTGTTACATATTCAAATTTCGCTAGGGTCGTCATCACTCGTAAAAATCCGAAGACTTTAACTTCAGTAATCTGCGTGTATCCGACAACTACTCAGAATTATTTTATATAAGGTGTCAGAATCTTAACAAGACTTTGATTACGGTCGTGAATGAAATTTGGTAATTTGGAAGCGCGAAGGCTGCACGCAGTCAAGGATAGGATCGGGTAAGTTTGATGGCAAATTTTCGACTAAACTCTACGACATGTGGGGTCAGGTCGGTCTGGGAAAAAGTGTGAAAGTTGTGTAGGTCGGCTTCGTCGTCGGCCCGGTACCCAGTTCTTCTTCGGCTTCACCGTCGCTGCTGGTGCAACCACGTCGAGCGTGACCACTTATACTACGAGTGCATCAAAACCCACTACGGCTGACGCTCCTTTGTACTTGGCTGCTTGACTTCCGGAGTCTTAATGGAACCTCAAACATCTTGTAGGTGTGCAGTCTCGTATTCCGAAATGATGACGGTGTTAAGTAGCCCTTTTGCCAACCCTTAATCGTTGTACGTCTCAGCGACAAAGTTTACAAGTTCGACGGCTACAACACTCCTGCAAACATAGCAGCGGATGGATTCAAGCCTACCACACTTTCAGTAGGTTGTGTTCGAACAAGTAAAGCTTATAAAGACAATTTTATTATTTTTTAAGATTCCAGCAGATGTTGAATATATTAGTAGCAAGGCGTCTCTTATCCTTACGATAGATAAAAAGATTTAAGATGTAACCACCAAAGGTAGCGTTGTTGAGTAGTAGGTGGCCTCAAGTGTAGACACAATTCTGGATTTATAATAACCTACCTTAAGAAGGTTAAAAAGTAAGGCAATGAGAAGCATAACGTAGGAGTTTTGTGAGCAAATCTGCGAGAAAGTCGATAGGGTCACAACATCATCAGAAGATAACGTCCAAATTTGAAATTATATATGACCATTCAAGTATTACATAACGGCGCGAGGGGGGAGGGGGTCGTGAGATTGTTACAAATTGTTATATATGGGGGCAGGGGGGGATTAATGTCTGTTACGTAACAAAAATTTTATTCTTAGAAAATAATTTTTACATACTTACAAAAAAATATTACTTTTCTTCGTCATTTAACACTTCCCGATATAAAACATTCTAGCATTGCATTCGTAAGACAAATCGGTAACCGTTTTGCAACTGTTGAGTCTTACGAATCCGACCAATGAAAAGTGGTTAAAAGCGCGATCGCGTTAAAAGCAGATTAGAATTTAGAAGTAGATTGTATGTGAATACGTACATCCACAAAACTCAGAAATAAAAGGAAATGCCCTATTCAGTAAATCAGAAGATTAGAAGAAAGTTCATGTAAGAAGCAGACAGTACCTTTTACAAATAGTGAAATGTAAACATTCGGAATGCTGCATTTCGTTAAGATCGGCACTTTTCACTGTTTTTTTGCCGCCCCAGTAGCTCAGTGTTTCAAGCACCCAGCGTAGTAATCAAATTAGCGATTATTGTTCCTGGTTCAAACCCTGGTGAGGTCGAAGATTTACGAAAAAAGTAAATCAAAAATGTAAAATAATTAACCAAACCGCCCTTCTCAGGACGAACGCCTGATGATGGTAGCAGAGTCAGCTTCCGAAACGTCGCGACAAAATATTGCAACAGAGTGTGGCAATAGCCCAGTTAACACCTAAAATGCAAATCCACACTCATCAAATTTTAGACAACACTTTCCACTGTTTTACCTAACCGTTTCTTACCACCTCCACTGCCCATTAATAATGGGGAAACTGGAATAAACTTAGCCGAAAACGGTGATTTTGTTTCATTGTTGTTGTCCCAAACAATCCAGCATACAGTTAATCCTGCTGTCACTACAGATTTTAAAGAAATTCCGTATGATTGGATGTGTCCGTCAATTCAATCACAATTGAACAGAAGAATTTTCAAAAAAATGTGGAATATATTGAGCTGGTCTTACTTTCTTAAATAAGCACCAAGAAGTTCGTGCATTATCAACAATAAAAATTAAAATTAGACCTCAAAGAATCGCGGCCAAGCGCCACAGGCAACTGATGGCAGTTATTGCCAATATCGAAAAGGAAGACGGCATTGAATGGTTGAATGAAGATGAGGTCGCAACCAATGAAATTTCAATAAATTTCTATGTATTTGGTAAAACTTGTGATAGCATAATGCCCGCTATTTCTTTTGATGAATATACAGTGTGTCTCTGGATGGACCTAACTATACTTGTAAACTTTTTTGTTTAACAGTTATCAACTTTGAGATAGAATGTTTAAATTTTATATCTGAGCATAAAATTTCATTCCAAACAACCTTTTTAGATAGAATTTGTCTCTATCTCTAATAATAAGATAAGTTCACTCTCGACATAATTTCAGGTTTTCTGATTTTTCTGGCACCCCATATGTGGTTAAGGACATTTTAGAATAAGCACAACTTTTTATGAAAAGTGACGTTTTTCGGTAAAATGTTATACAAAAAAAGTTTACAAGTATAGTTAGGTCCAACCGAGGACACACTGTATGTCAAATCCGTGGGAATTAGAATAATTTTTAATGATATAAATATATTTTAATTTTTGTGTAGTTGCAGTTAGAAAATTAAATATTTTATTGTTTTAGATTTTTAAGAATAATTTAACTTTTTGTTAGTTTCTGTTACTACAATATTTTTTATCGAAATAAACTTTTTTAATTTTTCTTTTTATTTATGGAGGGGGAGGTATTTAAAATGTTACGTAATATTTTAGGGGGGGGGCAATGAATTGTTACATTTTGTTACAATGTGCAAAAATGGCGTTACGTAATACTTGAATGGTCCCTATATTATCAATCTCTCTTATTGTTACGGTACATAAGAAACTTCAAAGCGAACTTAAAGTGTTTGTTACCGCCAAAGGAGGCGTTATTGAAAAAAGTCAATCCCCAAGGTAGACCGCCATAGGCTAGGCCTAAATTCACAATAACTTACCTTAAGGCATTAAAAAGTAAAGAGTAACTTACCTTAAAAACACAACTAGCGTCGAACTGGGCCAAAACGGTCCACTACGAATTCACAAAACGTGGAGGCACTAATACTTATGGATATGGAAACACAAGTTCAGATTGTTAGATGTAAGGAATTCTTTATAGTTTCATTGCTGTTTAGGGCACCGCATAAGACAAGGGTTCACCGAGGGATTTCTTAGTGACTCGGTGCTCCACTAACAATATGACCTACCTTACACAACACATCGGTATATTGCGGACCTTACTTGATAAGAGCTCCTTAAGTCCTTATGCTGGTTACGCAGCAGTGGACCTCTAGTGGACCTTTGTATCTATTGAAGCTTTAACATTATCATTTTGATATATTGGACTTAACAATCTTAGAATTATGTCAAGGTAATTTTAAAATTAATTAGGAAACTTTTTGTGTAAGAAAAAGGTAATAAAATAACCTATTGAAGAAAACGCGGGAAATGTAAACATCCGTGAACAAGTCAAATGTATGTAGGTTATGTAAGCAATCAAAATGACTATAATATTTAGTATTATTATTATTATTATTATTTGAGTATATTCACCATAATACACAAATGTCATTCCACATTGTGTACCCCTCGACTACTGTGTTTGACAGTTTGTTGGACAGATCAAAATTTGAGGTTAGAAGTATTGTTACCATCGATTAATTTATTAGTTTTTGTCTTGTTTTGGCAAGATTTTCTTTGATACAAACTTTGCTTGTAAACTGCTTCCATAACAGGTCTTCTCTTTCGAGTATAGTATTTGTGTCAATTTTTATTACAATTTTTGTATTTTAATTCTGCATCCATCTTGAAATATATTCACCAACGCGTACCAGTTATCAGTGCGGCCAACTACAAAGTGGCATGCAGCGTTGCCGCTTCTGTCGACAGTTTAATTTATTAACGTTTTAAATAATATTCCTCTACAAATAATGATTCTTTTTAATTTCTTTTTTAATTTTTTATTGGTTGTTAATTTATTTTCTGCATTAATATCAGAAAAATTGTGCGTAATGAAGCAATTTTACTTTTTCAGTTTTTCATTTCTGTGACTTATATAAAACTAATAAAATTGGAAATGAATAATGGTTAAATACTTCATACAATTAATAAATAATCAATTTCGAACTTAAACATCTTCATTTGACGTCTTTATTATAAACAGTTTAGAAATTCGCAAATTTTATTGCCAGCGCCGCAACCTTCTTAAGACGAGTGTATCTCTGAAAACTTAACAAGAAAACGAAAATGTTACTATTATTATCTTATTAATAAAAAATACCTATACAATGATAATAACAAATAACAACAGTGACATTATTATGTCCATATAACCAACAAGAAGCCAGTTAAGTAAATATTTTATTTTTATTTAAATATAATGCGCCAGTTTTTACTGTCAAGATTAAATCTAAATATTCTCCAACTACCATGGCAACTGATTCTGTCCTTTTCCTCTTTGTTAAGATCAGATAAAGCTGTATCATTTTATTTAAATTTTAGTCATTACAGGAGAAATCGGAACATTATTTCCAAGAAATATCGTAACAACTAATCAGGTTGCAGTTTACGGTAAGGCTGCTCAGAATCAATAAAACAGACCTAATATTACCTGTAATAGCACTAATAGCATATTTTGCACGAATATCATACAAGATCTTTTTAATAAAAATAGATAAATATAATTAGGCATTTAGTACTACTCATCAGATTTTGCATTGTTTTGTTCGCTGAAAGACAATATGGCTGCAATAACTTAAACTAGTCCTCTCTATCATCTTGGAGGTTTTATAGAGGGGCTCACATTTCTACCATAGTTCACTAAATAATCTAAGTCTTTCTTAAAAGAGCAGCAGCATGCTGATGGTATTCGGAAAGAATCAGCAACTGGCTGACCTGTTTCTGAAACAGATAGTAATCGCCGAAGAATAAATTTTTGTTTGCATGACGTTGAATATCCAGCTGGTGCACTGCCAATTAGATAGCAAGGACTTTCTGGTCTGAAATTAAAGGAAAAAACCTTTCAAGTTTCAAATTTATATTCTTTAAGTCAGCTAACTCACTTTATACAAGTTTCTATGCGAATACCCTGAATATATTTGTCGCTTTCCCCTTGGTTAATAATGTATTTCCATTTATAGTTCTTGTTCATTGCAACTTTTGGAAATATGGTAGTCTCTCTAGACCCGCATATGAAAGGTTGATCATCAAACTCTCCACCAAATCGATTCGCAATTGTCTCCGGAGCTTCATCTACACCAAAAAAGGTCTTTTCCGCAGGTTTCTTCTGCAAAACGGTCCTTAAATGATCGTAAGGGTAGGAATCAATGTCTTCACAGAAGCTTAGACCGTTAGCACAAGGTGGGGTTTTTTCTATTCTACCAATCGGTTTGTTTAGTAATTCGTACGAATCCGGAAAAATTATTTGCTGATTAGTTTCCGGTGATGCGTTGGTATTTTCGTCAATCAATCCGGTTAAGAGTGATTCTAAAAGAACTGCAATTGACTGATTATTTGATAAACTTAAAAATTTGCAGTACCCAAAAACAATTGGCAAAATTCTTACATATATACAGGAAGTTGATTAAAAATTGTTAAGTTAATTATTAAAACAATGCCAATATTTGATTGTTTATTTATGAAATACTAGATAATATTTTTATATTTTATCTAGTCTACGCACATTTTTTGTTGTATTTATTTTAAATTAAAATTCCAATGATTTTCTCACGCGCGAAAATGACAACATTCATAATGGCCGTCGTGCGACATCACTTCATATCTCCAGGGTTAACTAGATAAGAAAAGTTAAAGAATAGTCAAACAAAAACATTCAATATAAACTTAAAACCTAAATTGATAGACAGTTGTATAACTATCACTAACAAATTATGTAGAAATATAAAATAATTGTTTACAAATATTAAAAATAATTAAAAGTTGTTTCAATTTTATACATTAATCTGTTAGGGAAATTTCATAATTTATGTTCTGACTATCTAGTGCCTTCAAGTGTTTATTTACAAAATTGGCAACGCTGTTAACGCTACCATTTATCCCATTTATGACATTTTTGATACTGGAGGTATTTAAAATTTGATATTACAACTTTAAAAATATCTCAAAGTATGAAACTTTTCATTTTATTACTCAAGTAAAACAACATATTTATATCTTACTTTAAAATTTATGAGAAACAAATAGAAAACAACTAAACAAAACATTTATATGCTGACATAACCTTATACAACAATAACAATTTTTAGATGACAGACGCACAAAAAACAAAATAAAGAAGTGACGTCACACCAATCACAATAGTCTTTGCGGTCACGTAAACGTTTTTAAGGTTTTTAAATATTTTTGTATTTTCATTTCTAATTCTTATCATAATTATATCTTGAATATGTTTTTAAGTTTAATTTTAGTGATCCACGCATCTCAAGCGATACAAAAACAACTAATATTCTTTAATTTAAAATTTTTGACATTATGTCAATCAACAGTATCACATAAACTGTTGGTTACTCTCGATCTCACTAATTAATTAGGTAACTACCGCTACGATCAAATATTGGCACGATAAATGCAGTAGGAGCTGATATAAGCACTTGCAATTTTTTGTTAATTATTAATTTATTTATTTAATCCTTAAGTAATTTCGGCTTACCATGAGTGCTAACATTAAGGTGGTTTAAGATCCTACTTAAATCATCTACACCTTTACGTTTGTTACTTTTTGATTCACAGTCATCGCTTGAATTAGTTGATGAAGATTCATGGCAAGGGGCACTTATCACAGATTCCTGAAACAACATAAAAACCGTTAATTTCCATTTTATTAACTTAATTAATTTAGGGGTGCATTATCAACGTTTTATAATTTTATAACTTAAAAAAAAGTGATGAGTAATGCCTTGTGTTTGCGCATTAAACGCGTTTTCGGAAACTTAACTTATATTTCTGATATGATCATACACATTACATGATACAGTTATTTGAGTTAACTCAGTTTATTAAAAATGGTCGCGCGATCAATACGAAATTGATTTTACAGCAATTTATTAACAATAATTGTGAAAGTGAAAATGACGTCGAGGAAATAGGAAATGCACTTGTTGTGCAAGGAATAAAGAATAAGACGCAACAACAAGGCATTATCAATTACTTTTTACTAAAATTTAAATTCTAATAGTCTCAAACATAAACTGATGTTTAAACTTGCCAAATTTGACGTAAAACAACAGCACCTCTAGCGGAGGAAAATCGTTATTGAGCTCAATTTACGATCATCTTTTGTTTAGTGTCGGTACTTTATCTTACATCAATCCCAGCCAACATGGTGACAGACATATGACGTCGATATTTGGTCATGTTTGGTCATATACATCATAATTCCCAATAACTGACGTGAATATTACGTCATCACTAAGTCCACTGAGTTCAGTATTTCCTAACAATGGAGAATGTGGCAGTACCTTCATTAGTAAGCTTATTATCAATATGACTCTAAATAGTAACATTAACTATAAAATTCTAGTAAATCAGAAGAACGTCTTGGGTTTGCTTGTACAACTACATGAACAAAATAAAAAAATAACAAATCTGTTAAAAGAGAGCTCGATTACCATTTTAAACAAAATTGATTAACTGATTATTTGGTTATTCAATCAATTGATCAAACGGAATATTAGGAATCAAGACGTCTGGGTCTGTTAATAGGCCATTCTGTGCCCTAATTAAATCATTGAGAAATTGAGCAATTACTAAATGAAGCGATTAGTCAATTTCCTGATTTCGGTTTTCCTAATTATTTAGTTAATTCAATTGTTTACATTATTGTTTAAGATTTGCGTTTTAAAACGCCGCAATTTACATTTTTTGCTTATAATTCCAGTCAAAAAACTAATTGATGACTTTTCTCTCCTTTCGTTGTCATAAAAATGCTGAATTCTACCAATGTGTTTCCATGAGATACCCCGAGCACGCATGCTAAATCTCGTCCTTCTAACTCTTCTCATTCTTGTTTTTGTTCAAATTTGAAAACTCGCTAGCACTGGCTCTGGCAATGGAAACAGTTTTTTGGTGGTACACAGGCTTACAATGGGAATAAACATCTTAAACTGGGTTTCGATAACAAATTTACAAGCAAAGACCCACTTCAACTTCCTCTGACTGACGCTTAAAAACGCAACTCGAATTTGATTGGCTCAAAACAATGGTGGTGAGACTTCAAAAACAACGTCCCCACGCAGATTCCTCGATTTAGGGTACTAAGGTGCAGACGGTTTTCTCGGTCTGCGTCTCCCCCTTTGCCGAAGAGGGTAATGAGGGCACATGGTCCCCACTGGGCCCAAGTGGATTAGTGCAATTAACAAATTTGATAAGTAAAATTGCGTTTACTTACTACTCAGTCTACTACTACAACTAAAAATATTCATAACTTTGTGAATCTTGAGAATAGCCAAAATAGTCACTGTTTGTTTTCAACTTGTAGTGAGGGATATTAGGTTTTGGTGAAATATCAAAAGTATGTCTTGGGACATCCTGTATAAGTACTTCTAAATTGTCAATGTGACAAATACAGGAAGTAAATACTTAACGCGGCCCAGAAAAACCTGGTAACTCTTTGATTTGCCGGAAAAATCCAATAGTCTCAAACGGCCCGAAGATCCTCAACGATTCGAGAAGCCCGAACGACCCGACGGGGCCGGGAAATTTGAAAGGTACGAGACCGCTGAACGATTCGACAGTCCCGAATGACCGGACAGGCTGGAAAACCCGACAGGACCGAGAGACCCAAAGGCCCCAGAGAGCCCATAAGATCAGACGATCCGATAGCTCCAGAGTACCCTTTAAGAACTGAGGCCTGACCCGACCTAAAACCGAACTTTGGGCAAGCCCGCGCAAAGGTCCGACCATAAAACCCGGGACGTGCAGGCTTCTACGGTACAGTACGGTTCAGTATAAAAAATAATGCCTGCGTCAGTCCGTACGAAAATAACGTTCGTCTGACTTATTGGGGAAAAGTTCTCAATCTGGTGTAGTAGAAAAGTCCTCCTCTTCGGTTTAGTATGAAAATAATGCTTGTCCGGGTGAAATCGAAGATAACGCCTGTCCAAGTCAGTAAAACAATCGACAATAATTTTAGAATCGTTATGCATAAAAGCATTACAGCGCCAGCCATCACAATTCGAAAAAGATGTTGCGAAAAGAACTTACGTATTTGTTTCTGGGGAATCCGAATCTGCAATAAAAAAATGGGAATTTCCATTTGAAATTTTAAAGTTGTCCCACGCTTTACCCTCAGGGAGGGGGTGGGGGTGGGCTAATTTTTACACAGGCAGATGTCTCCCTGATAATATTAAAGGTTTATTTCGAACATCTTTTTCGTATAATGCTTATTTTTCGAGATATTTAGTAGTTTCAAGTTAAAACAGGCATTACGCTCCAGTTTACAATCATTATTGGATTATCGACATTGAGGTCAGTTCTTTCCATGTTTTGACTTATTTGTCTTAGTACTGTTATTCTAAGATGCCTTTTGATAGGGCTTCACATGATTTATTTTCAATTCCTAGAAAAACATTTTTGGACACAGTTGCAAGATTTTTCTGACTTTTTATCAACACTAGATAATAAAAACATTACCTTACCTCAAAAACTCCAAATTGAAGCTAGGTTGTCTTGTTGTCTAATTTCAATAAAATCATTATTAATTTAGAATCTCTTGATACAATCATCGATACTAATGAAACGAAAGAGTTTTCTAATTTCTATTTTGAAAACGTATGCAAAGCAACAGAATTAATATTATCAATTGACAATATCACCAAAGCACCTGTCATTCAAAATACTGACGATCATCGTGTCAAATATAATTTACCTTAGTTAAAACTGAGAAGCTTCGGTGGTGATTCTCTAGATTGGTTGGAATTTAGAGACTCATTTGTATCTTTAGTGCATAACAGATCAACAATTTCTCCATTAGAAAAATTGCAATGTTTAAAAATGTCTTTAACTGGAAAGGCCCTTTCAGTTATTGAAAATCCCTGACATCAGAAAACTATAATACTGTGTGGGATCTTCTTGAAAGTTGATTCGAAAATAATGATTTGCTCATATACAATTTATTTTAAACATTCCAGTAATGCAAAAGGAAAATCATTTTGAATTAAGAAACATTTAAGATATTTTAAACAAAAATCCCAGGGCATTGGCAAAACTAAATGTTTCCGTTTAACACTGGGATGCTATCATAATCCACATTATCTATGAAAGGTTCCATGTTAATGTTAAAAAGTCGTTTAGCAAATTTAAGCGATCTATGAATTTGCCAACATTCAAAGATCTTAATGAGTTCTTGACCACATAATGCAATCTTCTAGAAAAAATTGAATTAAACTGTTCTTTAAGTCGAAAGTTAAAGTCGACCATAGTTTCCATTACCAACACCTCTCACAAACAATGCGTTTCTTGCAAGACTCAACATAATGTATTTCAATGTTCAAAGTTTCTATCATTATCACTAAAAGCTCGCATCGACTTAGTAAATGAAAAAAAATTCTGCAAGAACTGTTTGCGGGTAAATCACAGTACCTCTGCTTGCAAGTCTAAATATAAATGTAAGCAGTGTAACAAAAATCATCATACCTTGCTGCATCTTTCAACAATACTGTTAACAGTACTTCTGTTACTTCAACAGCAAATAACTCAATTATGAATCATACATCCCAATCAAATACACATGTACTTTTATCAACAGCTCTTGTGGATATCAAAACCAACAATAACGAATACATAACAGTTAGATGTCTTTTAGATTCCGCATCTCAAGGCAACATGATCATTCAAAAACTATGTTATGTAACAAACTTAATCTGAAAACTTCGCCTGTAAAATTCTGTATTTTAGGAGTAGGTAATGTGCAGTCTAAAGTTAAAACTGAAACAAACGTTCGAATTTTATCTGAACATTCTAATTTCTTCTTAGATTTATCATGTCTTGATTTATCTAAAATTACTGATAAAATATCAAACATATCTTTTCCTTCAACAATCCTGGAAATACCAGATGATCTAAGATTAGCAGATCCAGATTCCAATCAAGCAGATCCTATTGATATTTTAATTGGAGCTGCGCATTTTGTATTGGACAATTCCCGATGTTTAATAACACTAATACCATTATTCAAGAAGCCAAATTAGGTTGGGTATTATCAGGCAAAATGCACGTACCAAAATCATTAAACCATATTTCTTCTAACTCAAATACTTTATTTAGTTTCTATGCAGACCAAGGCTCATTCGATTCTTTAAAATAAGATTTGTCAAGATTCTAGCAAATCGATGATCCTCTTGAAATACAACCTAATTTATCATTACAAGAGGTAGCTTGCGAACAACATTTCGTAGAAAATACTATAGGGATGCAAGTGGTAGGTTTGTTGTACTTATTCCTTTTAAATCAAATCCATCTCGAGTAGGAGATTCTAAAAGTATGGCCCTCTGCAGATTTTACAGCACAGAAAGAAAGCTGAACAAAAATCCTTCATTAAATGGTGAATACATTTCATTTGTACGAGAATACAAATTGCTCCATCATATGACTAAAATTAAGATGTCAGAAGTCAATCATTTTTCAAGTTTTTATTTACCGCAACATTCAATTGTTAAATATACTAGGCTTACCACAAAGGTTAGGGTAGTATTTGAAGCTAGTTCTAAATCAGATTCCAATATATCTTTGAATGAACTTCAGTTTGTAGGACCAATTCTACAACGTGATTTGTTTTATATTCTTGTTGATTTTAGACAATGTCTTATTGTTTTATCTGCAGACATTGCCAAAATGTACAGGCAGATATTAATTAGACCGGAAAATCGTCGCTTTCGGTGAGTGTTTTGGCGAGAAAAGTCTTCTGATAAAATTTCTTGCTATCAGTTGACCACTGTAACGTATGGAACAAGCTCAGCTCCTTATTTAGCCATAAAATATCTTATGAGTTTAGCCGAGGAATATAAACATAAATTTCCTAAAGCATGTTCTGCTATTTCAAACTTCTTTTATGTCGATGATTGTTAACTGGAGGCAACTGTCATGAAGGAGTTAAAACAGCTTCAGCAAGAGATAAAATTTATTTTGGGATCAGCAGGATTTGAATTAAGGAAATATGTATCGAATAACCAAAAAGTTTTAGCTTATGTTTCATCTGAAGCAGATTATAGTCTTCTTCAATTAGGGGAGCACGAAAGCACCAAAACTTTGGGCGTAATGTGGAATTCATCATCTGATACAATAAAAGTGTCACAAAGCATACTATTCTATTAATCACTTCACAGATCTTCGATCCATTGGGTTTATTAGGACCGGTTGTTCTTATTGCTAAACTAATTATGCAGGCAAGGCTTATTGTTAATCTTAATTCAAAGTTAATTGAATTGCACGTCTCCACAGACGCAAGTGAAAGAGCTTATGTCGATAATAATCGAAATATCTTTGTTCATCTAGTCTGTGCCAAGTCCAAAGTAGCACCTGTGTGCAAAATTACACTTCCACGATTGCAGTTGTATGCTGCAGTTTTAGAAGCTCATTTATTAAAAAAAAGATGCATTCTAGTTTATCATTAACCTTTAACTCTATTTACTGCTGGTCAGATTAAACTATTGTAATCCAATGGATACAATCACCTTCACATTATCGAACAACATTTGTAGTAAACAGAGTAGCTCAACAGAACCAAAAGACTGGCAAGGACCTTCTTGGCTTTCAGACGATAGTTCATCGAGGCCAAAATCAAAACTGAATAAATCTTCTATATCAGTAGAGGTTCTTCCAGAAACAAAGAAATTATATTTACCAAATACAACATCTTTCGTTTCTACCGATTGTGTAAGCACTGCTGCTTCTGAAATCTTTAACAGATTCTTGACTTTATCAAAATTGAAACGATTTGTCGCATATGCTTTAAGATTCAAGCACAATTGTTTGTCGTCTTTTGATAGAAAACGTCAAGGTTTTCTATCAGTCATTGAATTAGACCAAGCTTTACAGTGTCTCGTAAAATTGGTACAATTAGAATCTAATCCATGTGAACTGAAACATCTTTCATCGAGCAAACCGCTTCATCCAAAAAGCAAAATACTTTCTCTCAAACCATATATCGATAACGCAGGCATAATGCGAGTAGGAGGTCGTCTTCACCACTCTAATTATTCCCAGACTAAAAAACATCTCATCATTTTAAACACAAAGCATCCTCTTACGCGCCTTATTATGAAGATGTACATATCAAATCACATCACTGCGGTCCTCAAGCATTAGCAATTGTACGTGAGGTATTCTGGCCAGTTGCTGGAAAACATCTAGCTAAAAATATAGTTAACAAATGTGTAATTTGCACTCGACACAATCCAAAGGTGCGAATTCCTATAAGGGGCGACTTGCCAGCATGTCGGGTAAATGTTATTTCTCCATTTCTTGAAACCGATGTAGACTACGCTGGTCCCTTTCTTGCTAAAGATCGGAAACACGAATTTATCAAATGTTATATCGCATTTTTAGCTGCTCTTAAACGTTTCATTTCTAGAAGGGGTAAACCCAAGATATTTAATTCAGATAATACATCTAATTTTAAGGGAGCTCGTAATGAACTTAAAAAGCATTCTGTATTTTTGATTAACCATTCGAATCAAGACTTCATAATTAAAGATCTAGCTAACAACCATATTGAGTGGAAGTTTATACCTCCAAGAGCTGCTCTTTAGGCTCTTTGTAGGAAGCAGGTATTAAATCAACAGAAGTACCATATAAAAAGAATTCTTGCAAACAAATCCTTAAGGTTTGAAGAGTTTTATACAGTACTAACTAAAATTGAGTCAATACTTAATTCAAGACCATTGACTCCTTTATCAGATAATCCTAATGATTTGGAACCACTAACCCCAAGGCATTTTCTTATTGGAAAATCTCTTACTTCACTTTCCAAGCACAATCTTGTGGACATCAACGAATCCAGTTTAACTAAATTTGCAGGGCTTCAAAAGGTCGTGCAGCATTTTTGGGCTAGATAGCATAGGGAATATATTTCTGAGTTACAATGCAGAGTTAAATGGAAACAGAATCAATCCAGTTTGTTAAAAGAATGCGCGCTAGTTCTTATCATGGAGGATAATACATCTCCACAAGTTGGAGAATGGGTCGTGTTCTAAGCTGTTATCCAGACGCTGATGGTGTCATCAGGGTTGTGAAAATCAAAGTGTCTAGCGGTGAAATCAAGCGCCATGTCACAAAACTTTGTGTATTTCCGATATCGGAGTGAATTCTAACCTGCGTTTCTAAATACTATTTAATTTAAATCTATTTACTTATTGTTAGTACATTGTTAACTTATTATTTGATTTTGTATTATTTCGTTTTGAAGTGTGCTACCCTTCAGGGGGGCAGTTATGTTAAGATCGTGAAGCATAGAAATCAAATTGGCAAAAATGGAAGTCAAGATAAATAAATAAATAAATAAAATCTGTCATCTGTAAAAACGACACGTTTTAATAAAACCATATATGGGGTGTTTCATTAATAATTGGAAATATTTTAACTGCAGAATCCTGAGCTCGAAACATTAAGATTTAACCCAAATCACTTAGATAAAATGTGGCTCCTTACTGAGTTACAGGGTGTTTTATTTAAAAATTTAAAAACTATTCGTTTTAATAAATAACATTATCTTTTGTTGCTAATAGGGATTAAAGTTTCATTTGCGTAATAAATGCAATCCCATGACCCAAAAACACCGACATAATTAATACACATTAAAATCAAAGTTGAAGAATTTGGGAAGGGTCAACGATTCACTTGCCCCTATCGTACGCCTCTGGTAGTAGTCAGAAACGTTTATTTAACATAGTTTAGTAGGGTGTACAGTACCTACACTTTCTGCAAAGTATGACAAGAATACGTCAAATAGTTTTAAAGTACTGGGTACAAATAGTTTTTAAATTTGTAAATAAGACATCCCTGTAACTCAGTAAGGAGCCACATTTTATCTAAGTGATTTGGGTTAAATCTTAATGTTTTTGAGCTCAGGATTCTACAGTTAAAATATTTCCAGTTATTAATGAAACACCCTGTATAATCTCCTTAAATTCATGCTACATCTACAAAAGCATTATTAAAACCATAAATTTATAACATTCGTACTGTCTGTCTAAGACTTTATAAAAAATTACTGTAAATTGAGTGAACCCATAAGAATATTTTCAAAAATAGATAAAATTGCCGAAAACTCACCTTTAGTTGTAGAATAAATTAGAAATTTAAATGTAATCCTTTATACTCAGGAATTAGAAGATATTCCGAATAAAGACGAACAATTTCAGTGGATTAAAATGAAGCGTGAAGGTAAAATTAATCATAGAGGAATCGATGTTAGGGGAGGATTCACTGTGAGACACAAATTTTTAATTTTTTTTATCAATTCATATTTTAATGTTGCAAACAACTTTGGAGCTTCTACATATTCTGTCATCATCACTACTCACCTCTGAACATCCTTATGCTATAACCTTTAAAAATAAGTAAGTTCTAAACTAATTTATTGAATTAAGTAAAGTGTCTCAGAGTGAAACACCATGGTCCACCATGAGACACATCTAGGTCCATTGCAAGACAGTATTTTATAATGAGTTAATGCACTGTCTTGAAGGGTTAAAAAAAAGCATTTAATGCGTGCTCAAGAAAAGTTTATTTTTGGCTTACCTAGACTACAAAACATTTTTATCAACATTGATTTCAAAGGTAGTAAATCGACCTTGACGTTTGGTTTTGGCAGTTGCAACAGTTTCAGGTAAAATTATTATAATGTCAGCCTTCATTACCATTGACTCGTCTTCCACTGTTGGATAGATTAAGCTGTTTGAAATTTTATTACTGCGTCTCAGAAATGAAACACAAAACTCTTTTTGATTTTCACTTATTATTAATACTCTTTCTACAAAGAACAGATATGCATCCGACCTTTTGACCGCATTTCACATAGACAAAGTCTTTGGAATCTCTATTTAATACCAAATCCATAGCTGGTGGTGAAGGTGCAAGACAAAACTCACCACCTGAACTTTTATGATCAGACATTTCCGGTTCTGATTCCTTTGAAGACGAGGAAGGTAGGTCTAGGTCTAAATTTGGCTTCTTGATTTCCTTAGATTTCTTTTCTTCCTCTCTTCGCTCGAGATCCTCTTTCTGTGGTGTATCTGTAAGATTGCATGAAACTACTTTTCTCTTTTTATTTGGGTTCTCTTTCCGGCGCTTTGTCTTTGGGTATCCAATAAATTCCTTAGGACTAATGAAATCAGTGTTTTCATCAAGTTTCTTTGATTCCTTATTTCTGCTGGAATTAGGTCTACTACTACAGTAGTGTTTAGGATGGTAGGCATTGGCCGGTCAGTCACAGAGCTAGACAAAAACTCAGCATCAGTGAACACATGACGGTCAAAAGGCACAATTCCTGTCCTCCTGAAGCTTGCCAAGATATTAATTGGAATCATGGCTCTCTCAAATGCTACACCCTAAAATGTCATAAATGGACATTGGGGTTCCTTGGTGGTCTTTCATCCACTGATCCACTGAAGTATTGTAATGTGCCTTGAGAGGGCCGTAAACGGCCACATCAAGTGGCTGAAAGCGGTGGCTACAATGTGGTGGCATTGTGACGATGGTCACTCCATCTTCTCGCGCCAAGTTGATGACATCCAAAGCGATGTGGCTCTCATGGTTGTCCATGATTAAGAGCGTTGGGTTTTCCTTTGTAGAACAAGTTTATCTAATAAAATGTTCCATAACTGAGACAAATAGACTGAAGTTCATCCAGCCACTTGGATTGGTTCAGCCGATGGTGCCTCTTGGTGCTCCTCAAAATGAACTCGAGGAAATACCATAGCAGGGGGAAGAGCATGGCCCCGTGCACAGATAATATTGTAGGCCGTGGCAAGCTGGCCTCTCGCAGCACTTGTAACTGAGCTGACTTGTTTGCAGCCCTTCTGCGCAATTACCTTCTTGGGAGACTGAACAGTTGTAAGTCCTGTCTCGTCTACGTTAAAGATTCTTGATCCATCTCCAAAAGAAAGATTCCTCATCATTGCCGTATTGAGAGTATCAAAGAAGGTGTTAACGTTGTGTTTATTGAAAGCTGTAGCTCTTGATAAGGAACAGGCCTCAGGGTTTCGCAAACTAAGGCGAGGATGGAGCTTCATGAATCCAAAAGTTCAATGTCCAGACATCTGGCATTCGTAGATTATTTTTTACAGCCGTCTCATATGCCATTTTGCTTAGGTCTCGCATGGTTAGGCCAAAGCATATTTTTAAAGATTCCAAAATAAAATCTTCCAATTCTTTCTCCTGCACATTTGTAAACACCTGCCTGTTTCCAAAGTTTGGGGTGAACTTCATGTTGTCCCCCAGGTCTCGGTATTTTTTTACATACCTGACAAGTGTTTGGGAAGATAAACTAGTGTCCTTAGTCACTCCTCTGACACTTTTGCCTTTTTCAACAACCTGCTTTATAGCCTTTTTCATTTGATCTTCACTGAATGTTCCTTTATCAGATTTTCTTTTTATATTTCGAGCCATTATCTGAAAAATACAAAATAATTTGAAACATAATTATTAATTAAGTGCAGTTAGCCTATATTGTTTTCATGCCAGGTTGAAGTAAAGAAAAACTGAGTACAGGCTGTATGATAAGCTTACTGATTCACTGTGAGGCATGTCTCAGGTGTCTAACAGTGGACAACCCTGCTTCACTGACAAATATTTAATTTTTCTCAGGCAAGCGTTTAATTGACTAAACACTTAAATGCTTATTATAGTCATGTCTATCAATTGATAAAATAGTTGAGTTAATTTACTTACCAGTTTAAATGCAGCACAGTACAAAAAACATAAAATCAAGGTAAACACGCTCTGACTGCCGCTCTACATCATATGGTGGAGTAGTACACGAGTTTCACGCAAGGTAGCAACACCAACTTAGTTTTCAAGATAATGGAAGAAATCATTTGTATCACAGTGGACCACCCTCCCCTATTTACAACACCTTATCCTCGAGATATTACTATCCAAAAATGCATGAAAAAATAAATAAGTTTATAAATGATTGTGAAATTTGTCAAAAAGCAAAATACAATAGAAATCCTTTAGCTTCCCTATTGAATTTAACAGAAACCCCTTCTAAACCTTTCGAAATTATACATATTGATATATTCGTTATGAAATCAAATATGTATTTAACAGTAAGTGATAAATTCTCAGAATTTAGTAATGTACTATTTTCTTATTTGATACAACTAAATTTAAAGAATTTTGTCAAACTTATAATATACAATATCATTTTACAACTATTAGAGCTCATAGGACATTGATTGAAAGAAATAAGAATCTTGAATTTCTAAATCCATATCCAATAATAATTTTAGCACACAATGATACAATTCATTCAGCAACAAACCTAAAACCCCGAGACCCAAAGAGTTGACAAATTATTTTAATTATTTTAAAAATTCAACGCTGATATGGCTAGAAAACTTTTAGGAAAAAGCTCTCCCCATTGAACACTTATTGTTTCAAAATTAATCATTCATGAAATATTCTTCAATAAAATCATTAAATGATTTGATAAGTCTAGGGCAATATAAATATTATAGATATAAATCTCATTAACATTGGTGAATTAAGACGAATGTACTCTAAAATTTACGAACTGTTTCCAATGAAGTGTTTTAATCAAATAACTGATTTTGAATTACTACAGCTTGCAAAACTCAAAATGTACCAAAAACAACATTTACTTACCGTCGTCCTTGAATTTCCATTATTGAAAGAAGTAACTTACAAAATATACAGACTTATTCCTGGACCAAATAATAATAATCAAATTACAGTACCACGATACTCATAATCAAGGAGCGGTATCAGTTAGTTGATGCGTCATGAAAAGAATGGGTGATGTGATCGTGCCAGCGGTGGAGGGTTTACCAGCGTATATATATTGACAAGTAGACAAAACGCAGGAAATTAGCTCGGAAACAAGCACGCGAGTTGGCTGGTAGTACGCGTTTCTATAATAGATGTCACGACGGTCAAACGCAGCGCGAGGTTACCGGCATATAGTAATTAAGGTTAAACCAGTGTCGTACACGTTTTCTGTGCACGTTTTCATAATTTTATATATTTTTACAAATATGTCTTTGAGGAGCATTTGTATGGTGAAAGGGTGCCGTGCAAATAATGAAACGTTTAATGTACATTTTTTTAAAGTTCCCAAGAATAAACACAAAGGTAAGGAACAAAAGTTTTGTTACTTCCGATTAACTATAAGGATGATGATAAATATTGAGGATATGAAGAATGGGCATGTTTTAGCGGAGTCTATGATGTGTACCAAAATAACTTAGATGAGTTGGTGCAAAGTTCATATTATAAGATCTGCTCAGCATATTTTGAAGACCATCTCATTAAAGGTAGAAATAAGAAATGTCTTACTGCAAATGCGATATCAACAATAATAACCCAGCAAGCAGCAGAACAAGATACAAGTCAGGTGCTCTTAGGTATGCATATTGAATAAGCTTTTAATAAATATCGTAGCAGTATTTACTAATTCAACTCATCTAACGATGACTGTTAAGTAATTCATTATTTATACTTTTGAAATAATCACAAATATATATTTATATCATTACTAAAATTCATTAAATTGCAAGAGGAATATTTGTAGTATCCCTATTTAAGAAGTTTTTAATACTTTAATTTTCTATTTTATTATAGAGATAAACGATATTTCAAATGATATAATTTAAATAAAACAAATTTAAAGCTATTTCTAAATTTAATCAACAAGTGTTGTTTAAAGTAAGATTATAATGTTTGCTTGTATATTGACGGTTAATGTTTTCTTACATATTTCATGTTTAACAGATTCCGATGTGCATATACAAGTACCACCTACAACAGAACCTCTTGATCTTGCCGTAGTACCTAATATGTCTCCACCACCATCTCAGCATATCCAATCCTCAAGTCATTGAGCGAGAGGACACCGAGAAAAAAAGCATTGCGGCTTAAGATTCGTTCATTACAACAAGTTCAGTCATTGAGCAAACAGCTGCAGATTGCTAATCAACCACTGCAAGACTATTTTTAACAATAGCGCTATTGTTATGATTTTGATTTTTAAATTGAACTTTCAAAGAGAACCAATCTGTCAAAACAAAACAGAATCTAAATTAGTTCCAACGGCTCTAACAAAGTATCAGAAATTCATATATAATGTGGTTTGTGGGAAAGTAAGCCATTTCAACTCATAACAAATTAATTATGTCAATGGATATAAAAACTACAAATTGAAATTCAGCATAAGTCAGTCCTGGATTATTTAGTAATTAGTTTAGAAACATAAAATTTTTTCAACCTGTACAATAAGTTAATTATTATAGTTAGCAGTTGTATCATATTGCATGTAATTTTGACTTATTTTATTTCAATTTTATAAAACAAGAGAAATAATATTAATGTAATTGTCCATAAAAAAACAATAGTTGTACATAATACATGTATAAATAAATAATTTTTTTATAAGTAATATGAAAACAACCAATTTATTTTTTGATTTATTTAAATGTAACCATTGAAGATAGATATTTGTGTACAAGAACAATAATGTATCTAAAATGTATTGTGATAAATTTAATTTCTTTGGATATTTGTGCATGATTTACATCCTCATTTTTAATTTAACACAATTTATAAATTTGGTAAAATGAAATTTAATAACAAACAATGCAATGGTAGCCTTTCTAGTAATTTATAATGTCTATAAATAAATCTACGCACGCCACTGATACAATCGCAGCGCCACCAATTCGAAATATCGGCACTACCAGCCAGCTCTTAGTTCAAGGTCACCGGCCGGCGTTTGAAAAGAACAAAAGATTTTTGAAGAGTTGTTCTACTTGTCAATATCTATACGTTGGGTTTACCAAGTATTATATCAATGTACGTACACATGCATATAATAAAACGAAAATATGTTGTACCACTGGTCTGCGCTTATCTTGCAGAAAATACGTCACTAGCTTACGCGAATTGCACATGTTTAGTCGGCCGCCTAAGTAATATCGATAAACTCAACGTGTTTAAATGCATCGCCGTCAGGTATACGGACAACTTTACTGGACCATTAACTATTTGATACCGCTCCTTGCTCGTAATCTAACGTGAATTGATTTAACTAATCATCGGTGCCTTTGGTAATGAGAGAGTCCCACGTGATCACAGCTGTTTAGGCAACCAAAGTTGCAAAATGGCAAGCCTGATTAATTTCTCCTAGGTAGCTTATAATAGTTTAATTGACAGCAACATAACCTCGTCAGAAAATGGAAAATGTCAATCAATAGTATTAATACGAAGCAGTATTAAAAAGACAAAAGAATAGAATTTATTATTTTTTCTTATTTAAAAGAGAGCAAATACCAGTAACTCAAAAATGAGGTTATGAAACTAAATAACAGCATTTAGTAAGTTTATTTCTTCAAACCGCTCAACCACTACCAACCTACAGGAAGCATATTTCAAGCACCAAATTTAAGTTTGATCACGTGGGACTCGCTTTTTTCTGAAAGCACTGTACTTTAGACAATTAAAGTTTAAGATTTTTAATACATTTTATGTAGAAAACAACCAACATTCTAGCATTTAAGAATAATTACATGTGTTCTTATCACATCATTAATCAACAAGTGAACCTTGTAGAGCAATTATATGACGATTATTTACTTCGAAATGAAATTTAAAACAGTAACCTGACTGAAGGTAGTAGGTAACAAAGTATCCACTTTCCACAATGTAAAATAATAACTGATCAAAAGGAATAGTTTTCATTAAAGCAAAATATTAGTTCAACATTATGGGATTTACCGAACATAAGCTTTGATGTTAAAGAGGAACAAGTTAATCATGCAAAATTAGATCTACATTCTAAAGATTTAAGTATTAAGGAAATCTCAAAATTATACAAAGTCATATTAAAACATTTTTCATATCAAAGCAACACTAATTATAAATTCATCGCTATTATACTTACGGTTATTACTGTAATAATTGTGTATTTCTTTCGGAACAAATTAACGTAATTTATTGTAATAAGAAGAAACAAGATAGCAAAGTTGTACTCCCTTTGGAATATGTACCTGTTAACGCAGAAATTATCTCGAATTTACATACCTGCTCATAATTTTACATCTTAAGAGGGGAGGAGTTATATTATCCTATATCTCACCTATTTGTTGTATTATTCAATCTCTAATATTCATTATTGATGTTATAATTATTTTTGTATTATTAATATAGAATAAATACGTATAAACAATTACTCATTTATTTATGTAGATTTATTTTCCTATAATATTATTTATGTGGTTAGTTTTCTAACTAAAAACTTGGTAAAGGAAAATTGTATATTTGCATCATTGTATTTTCCTCAAATTTGCCAGTCATAAATTTAAAATAAATAATCACAAATCAACTACGATTTTCAATTATTATAATTTGCGGATTTGGCGGAATGACGTCACACCCCCAACTGTTTGAAACTTTAATAATATTTTTTTCTCATAGTTTCCAAAAAACTCTGAAAAAAATAAAGTGATCTTAACTGAACCTTAGCTTTCATTTAAAGATTAAAAAAATGAAAATACCACAATCAAAGACGTAGGTATAAATAATCAAATTAATTATCGAAAGTGGGCATCTTTGTTGAATTCCAATCAATCTTGCATCTTTACCATTCAGGTTTTTTTTAGTATCTACATCTATAAAATAAATGAAGATCTTCAATATATCTATACCATTTTCTTTAGGAAAGTTACTCATGGTCAGTTAATATTTCACATAATTCTTCAGAAACCGGAAATTTAGGTTTGCAAAACTGCTATAATGCTAATACGTATGTAAGTGAAAGTAAGTCGTTTCCGTGCAAAGGTTTTTCTGGAAATCCCTAATTTTATTTGAGAATATTTAATGTAAAACCCATTTAACTTTCAAAAAAAGTATTACAACAGGAATTTTAACGATTCAGAAAAAGGTTAAAAAATGCTCATTTCACAGGTCCAGCATATTTTTCCACTTCCTTATTTACATATTTCTATTATATTATTATAAATACGTAAACTATTATAAGTTAAATCGCTTTGTTTAATATTTATTTGAATAAAATTCTCGGAACTGTGATTAAAATAGATTTATGTTTAGTAAACAAAGCATTTTATTTCCGTAGGTTTTTTTATCTAGTTTTAATGTTCAAGTTTAATCGCTTCACCTTCAGAAATTACAAGAAATAATAATTTAATAACTTCACATGAAAAACAAAGGAATAATAAATAGTAATAAACTATAATTAACGCTTTTTGCTTGACGTTTCTTGTAAACTTAATGGTTGCTGTTAAGTAACTTTAATAAAATATTTTTTACTGATCTCTATGACTATTATAAAAAAAAATGTTTTTTTGTTAATAAATTGTTTAAAATACTTACCAATTGTGTATATCCAAAAAGAGCAAGATACATCCAAAATTTATATAACACCATTACTCACTACGTAAATACTGTTTACATCGGGATTTCTTTTACGACAAACTGTTTCAGCACCGAAACGTTCGATTGCTCAACTTGAACTGACGATCTTCATTAAGAAAGACAATAAACAACTGCGGTACCGGCGGTAACGCAACATTAATTTACTAAATTCGTGATTGAGGTTGCAATCAATATACTGGTTTTGTCATTTAACGGGCAAATCAAATCAGTATAGATACAAGTGTTGCCGAAACCTACTTAACGATTATTTACATATTACATGCTACATCTCCTACTGTTGTTGGAATTCATAACATCAAAATATTAACGTGTACTTTGGTTTTAGAAAATCGAAATGTTGTCCATACTGGTTTCTATATTTATTCTATTTGTCATATACGTAATTAGCATAGCTAATATCGTCGTATCGTAGAGGGAATGCACAAAATGTTCATCCTGATTCCTTTTACAGTTGTGAAAGTTTAAAAACATAAACACGCAGTCAGTGTTTTTTCTTTTATTGTTGTCTTCAAAATTGTTTGGTTATCGTTTTTCTTGCTCATCTTGTGATATTTATAAATTTGTTTACATTATTATTTGTAGGTCAACAAGAATTACCATGTACTTTTCTATTCAACATAAATTGCGGTCATAATATTCATTATACATACCTGTCGATCATTTCTGTTTACTTGGAATATAACATTTAAAATCGATCCATCAAATGGTAACTGTGATGTATTCACCAATATACAAGGTGTCCCACCCACCCACACATGTTCATTAAAGAAACTAGAACCTTTTCTATCTTGTTTACTCGAGGTCTGGTTCACAAACTGTTTAAGCGATTGTTCTTTTAAACACTTATCACCATGACAAGTAACCATTAAAGTATGTCAAGAAAGTGTCATTTCACCACACTTGAATCTGACCAACTTTAAACGTAAATATACAAGGAATCACAAACACAGTGTCTTAGATAGAGGCTGTCAAAATTTTATCAAAAGTCTCTATTTCTTTTTAATAGATCAAGAACAGAATGAGATAACGAGATGAAAGTTTCTACATGTTTGTTACTTTAAGCTGCCTATTATTTTTCGTAGTCTCATCTTTGATATTTTGCAGAGAAAGTTAACCCCCTACCCTAAATAAAATTGTTACGCCACTGAAAAGTTAAAACATTCCTCTATTTCTGAAATTATCAATCGATTTGGCAAAAAAAAGTTATTCATACACTTTTCCCGTAGAATGCATCGTTTTCTAGTAAAATTGGATTTTTCACAACCTTTTAACCTAGAGTAGGATATACAGGGTGTTAGAAAAATAGAGTCAAAAATTCTAAGGGCGTGTAGCAATCATAGAAATAACTAGAAAAGTCTAGATAAGCATGTGTCTGGGAATCCAGCATTTCCGAGATACAGAATGTCAAAGTTTTATTTAGAACATCTTGTTTTTTTCGATATCTCAAGAACAAGGTAGGATATTAGGACGAAATATGTTACATGCTTGTTACTCTTAGGTGTCTACTATTCTACGTAGCCTTAAGTTTAATATCTTCATCAGAGGCGGGGAATTACAAGGAGTGTGTTACCCCAACTCTAAAGAAAATTGTTACGCCACTGAGAAATTAATAGCCTCATTCTTTCCATAGAATGCATCGTTTTTTTAGTAAAATTGGATTGGATTTCTCCAAGTTGAGAAGCCTATGGTAAGGTTATCTTAGAAACAGTATGCAATTATTCGCATTGAATTTCTTGATAAAAATTAATTCTACTTCTTCATATAACCTTTTTTTCCAAGGCGCGTCGTTTTCGACATACAGGGTGTCAAAGTTTACTTAAAGATTAGAAATTTAAACACCCTGTATCTTGAAAATGGCACACGTTTATCTAAACCTTTTACTTATTTTCATGATGACTACACGTTCTGACTGCTTTCGACATTTCTTTTTAATTCAAACACAAATAAATTAGACTTCTTCACAGATATACAGAGTGTTTTGAAAATTAATACAAATAGTTAGCAGACGCATTCCTCAGCAGAAATTAAACCCTCTTTTACCATTTAACGTTTTTTTCCTAAAGCGTACCGTTTCCGAGATATACGGTGTCAAAGTTTTATTTAAAATTTCTTGTTTTCTTAATATTTCAAGAACAAAATAAGATATTGGAGTGGAATTCCCTACACGTTTGTTACTTTAAAGTGTCTAGTACTTTTGGCTTGAAAAGTTTTCAGCAAGAAGTGTCACAAAAGCTACCGCAGGGATAACTGGCTTGTGGCGGCCAATTGTTCATAGTGACGTCGCTTTTTGATCCTTCGATGTCGGCTCTCCCAGAATTCGCCAAGCCTCAGATTGTTCACCCGGGAACGTGAGCTGCGTTTAGACCGTCGCGAGGCAGGTTAGTTTTATCCTACTGATGACTCGTCGTTGCGATCATAATCCTGCTCAGTATGAGAGAAACTGCAGGTTTGGATATGTGGTTCACGTACTCCCTCAAGCTGGCCGTGGTACCATCCTTGGGAGGCCGTATACGCGCGTCATGTCAACAATGTGTTTCATCATTAGATCCCGCTATAAAATCAGGAGACTCTAAAATCTAAAACAAAAGAAAGTTAAGAATTGATATGATATGGTTAAAAACTTATTTAGATCAATATTGAAAAATTGAGATAACAGCTTACTCTACACGACAAAATTATTAGTTAATTGTAGACCATAAACTAAAGCCCTGCATGGGCCGGGATTATCAGACCGAGTACAAGCTTGACGCAACCGAAAAAAACCCGACTTCTTGATCGGCCCGACAGGCCCAAACAGCCTGACAGACTCGAGAAGCCCAAAAAGTCTAAAACGTCCGACAGGCCCAAACGGTCCAACAAACAAACATCTCAACAACCCCTTACGATCCGACGGACCCTAAAGGTCTGACATGCCCACGAGATTCAAACGGCCAGATAAGCGCAAGTGGTTCGACAGGTCCCAACAGCTCGAGAGGCCTGACAAAACATAACGGCCCAATTGACCAGATGTAGACCTGAAAATCTCAATAAATTTTTAAACTGAAGCCAGACCAGGCACGACGCTGACCCGAGATTCGTCCCGGGTGGCGTAAAGGAGCTACTAGAAAACCCAGTCTGTGCAGGCCTCTAACTTGCAAATCATGTCATTACATGTCTGTATATTCTGATGAAAATGCTAAAAATTTAGTAAAAAAACCTAGGAAGGACCGAGAAGTTCGACAGTCCCCAACAGCTCGACAGGTCCCAACGGTCCGATTTACTAGACAAATATTCAATTTGTTCTCTGTTAGCTTCCAGCTCGCAATGGTACTGCATTATGAACACCTTTAAACCATTTGTAGAATAATTGATTGTACACTGTCCATTAGTTGTGCATGCAGGTCTTGTAAAATTCTAGACGTGTTGGTAAACCATTCCCTTCAGAAATCCCCAAACGAAAAAAATCCCCAACCTATTCAACGCTGGGGAAAATTTTTATTCACCGATTGCCTGACATTATAGGCATAACGAGGTGGTCCGCCATCAAATATCCAGATCAGCCCTTTTTGCCGACTGAGTAAAAAAATAGTCTTTCAGTTCGTTAATGAATTGAAAATAATCTTCTCCATTCAGGCGTTGTGGTAAAAAGTGAGGTCCAATAATGTTGCCTGCCAGTACTCCCATCTAAACATTTAAGAAGAGTAGCTCGCGCGTGGCGCGCAAAGTTTCGGTCTTGTGCAATACGAAAATATGCCGATGTTGCGGTTTAAAGTTTTTCTTCTTGTTCCGGATCAGTACGAAAACCACTTTTCTTCGTTTTTTTTAGTACGAAAGCGGAACTTTGAAAATAAGATTGTGTTGCGCCGTGGCTTGCGAAAGCGAGCGACACGCTTTCTCCTCGCCGAGACCCCAGCCATTGCGATCGCAGACGA
Source organism: Ignelater luminosus (assembly GCA_011009095.1). NCBI lineage: Eukaryota > Metazoa > Arthropoda > Insecta > Coleoptera > Elateridae > Ignelater > Ignelater luminosus. Next base: position 77,160 of record VTPC01090590.1, read on the forward strand.
AACAACTTGATCCCGTTCAAAAGGAGTTCAAGAGAGTTTAGAGTAAGCGTCGTCCGAAAGGCAAGAAAATGAAGCATCCGATGTGCCTGGCTAGCTTCCGGTCAAGCGTCCGAGGTCGGGGCGCGCTACCCGTTCGACATTATTCAGCGACAAACAGCGACATCGCGGCCCAACCCGTTCACTGCCATCAGTGTTTATATAGCCCTACCGCCTCCGTCTTCTACCTCGGTACACTTAAGAAATTTTCTTCGAGAAATGCAATGTAAATAATTATATCCTGTTCTTGAGATGACATATGACCTTGCCATAGGCCGTTGAACTTGAAAGATTTTGAAAAAAATTCAATTTTATTCGGAAACGATACATTCTACGGAAAAGCGCAGGAGTAACTTTTCGTTTCAAATCGATTGCTGGTCTTGCTATATAGAAATTCTTTTTAATTTCTCAGTGGCGTAACAATTCATTTTAGCGTAGGGCACTAGACCTACCCTACTTCTCCTTATCTGCTAGTAATATAAAATACAAAACTACGTAAAATAGTAGACACCTTAAAGTAACGAGTATGTAGAAAATTTCATCCAGATATTTCACTTTGATATTAAAATATTGAGAAAACAAGGAAATTCAAATAAAATCCCGACACTCTTTATCTAGAAAACAGTGCACTCTGAAAAGACAGTTTTGTGACAAAAAAGTCTTAACTTTTGTTGACGACGGCGACGAATCAATGAAAAATGCCACCTTAGGTCGCTGCCATTTAGGAAACTTAATTCCTTTTTGGCTGGTGGTTTTGGAAAAATGGATACTCGCCAACATGTCAGGTACCAAGCAGTCCGCACGCCAGTCAACGGCGATGATGTTCTGGTGGCGACGGTGGAGCAGGCCGGAAGCAGGGTCCTCCAGAATCCCCGCCGATCTCGATGACCCATGTTCAGGTGGAATGCCCAAGGACAGCCAGCGAGCCGTCACACAGTGACGACGATTGTAGAACACGAAGCGGCGGTTCTTTTCAGACCGGTGTTGGTATTGTGTAGTGAGGGGTGTGAGAGTGTGTATATGTTAGAGTGGTGATGTGTGGGTGTCTAGATGTGTATAGTATGCCGTGGATTGGTGTGGAGCTGTTCCGGCATTTGCCTTTACCACTAGGGAACTTTTGTTGAGAAATACTTCTGCTAAATATTTGCACTCATTTTCAAAATGCAAATGTAGCATGAAAAGATTATGGCGCCAGCTAACGATAACGCCTAGTACTAGGGACATGCCACAAGCGAAATTCACAAATAATTCTTCCGAAATTGTAGAACCTAAGGAAAAGATCGTTTTCGATTATATCTTAGCTCAGGTTGGAGAAGAAGATTGCTGTTATATTAAAATGAACATTCTAGGACAGGAATCTTATGGGTTGCTGGATTCTGGTGCGAACAGCACTTTTATCAATCAAAAACCTGAGATGAGATTTGAAAATTAGGACTTAAATTAGATACTGCAAGTACTCAAGTTTGTAAATTGGCTAATAGTGAGTTATGTAGCTGTTTAGGTGTCATTTCCGTACCTATTAGATTAAACGATGTTGTTAAGCTAAGCGCTTGGTCTTCGCCTGCCTTATTGGATTCTAAAAAGGATGGTACGCATCACTTTTGCGTTGACTTTTAGAAATTAAATAAAATTACTAAAAAAGATGCTTACGCCTTGCCGTACGTTTCATCTATTCTGTCTAAGTTAGGTTAGCAGCATCAATATCAAGAGTTCGTAATGGCAAATAGAACTAGAGGAAAGCGGTCGTCTTTATACAGCGTTTACTGTGTCTGGTCGGCGATTGTTCCAATTAACTCGTCAGCCTTATGGTTTGCCTTTCAAAGGCTGGTTGACGTCAGCACGTGGAAATGCTTCAGAACGCACTAAATTGTCTAGCTACTGCTGGGTTCACCCTTAATAGGGAGAAAAATCATTTTTGTCGGTACAAACTGAAATACCTAGGGTATGTAGTCAACAGGAACGGCTAATAAGGTCGAGTGTATACTAAACTTACCTTCACTACAAACTCTTACTGAAGTTCGTAGAGTGCTTGGGATGATATTCTGGTGCAGGCGTTTTGTCCCATCTTATTCCTAACTTTTTGTTCCCCTTAACAAGCCTTTGCGGAAAGGTACTAAGTTTGTTTGGTTAGAGGAACATGAATTGGCTTTCAAACGTATTAAAAAGGTCTTGGTTTCAGCCACCACCTTATGTGTTCCCAATCTTGACAACGATTTTATTCTCTAAACGGACCAATCCGGTTATGGAATAGGAGTGTTGTCGCAAAACTACGAAATATATTTCCCGATCCTTCAATCGTTCGGAGTGAAAGTATTCTGTGACGGAAAAAGAGTCTTTGGTAGTTTTTCGATTCTATGTAGAAGGTACTAAATTTACTGTAGTGACTGACCATCAGAGTTTAGTTTTGTTGGATAATCTGAAAGACCCTCAAAGTAGACTAGGACGTTAAGTGTTCCAGATGCTTTGTCACGGTCATCATCACCTGGAAACCCTCGAATCAAGTCTAACCAGGTTGAAATCACCTAAGTGGAAGATTCTCGTTATCTAAAAATAAAGAGATTAATTTATCAGAAACTGCTTTCTTATCGTTTACGACAAATCTCGGCTAATAAGTTATACAAGAAGGTCCCTTGTAAAACTCGTTGTTTCTAAAGAGTACAGGAAACAATTCCTTTAGCAATGCCATGACGAGACCACCTTCGATCATTTCGATATTCACAAGACGTTCCATAGAGTCGTCAGACTGTGTTATTGACCCTCTATGCGCAGTGATATTACTAGGTATGCTACGTGGTGCATCATCTGTCAAACCACAAGCTGCTGGTTTCCAAGAAAAGCCCCTTGTATCAAAGTCCCCGGAAAAGTCATTAGCATTGACTTATAATTGGATCGTTTCCAGGTAGTTGACGTAGACACCAATTTATATTCGTCGCGACGGACGTCTTCAGCAAGTTTAGACTTTGTAGACTTCTGGAAGAGCACGTCTTCTTGCTCTTTAGCGTACCCGAGGTCGTAAAAAGTGATAAAGATCGTCAGTTTGTGAGCAGAGAGTTTACTAAGCTGACTGAAAAATATAAGATTAAGGCGTTCTTTCCACCCTTTTACCACCCTCAGCCTGATTTTGGTCAAGAAATGCGTCTCTCTGGTGATGAGCACCATCCCAGGACCCTATAACTCGAGTCTTCTCAACCTGATGTTCTAAGTCCTGAAAGAGCTGTATTAGATCGTTTGCTTAGCCAGGCTAGGGAAAAATTGATGAAGAGGCACGAAAATAGAAAATATATGTAGATCTTGAATACCCCTTTAGGGAGCCACTGGTCGCTGAACTCAAACATTTACGTCTAGCTTGTGGCGTAGCAAATGTAAAAGCAGTTTCCACATATGTATAGGTTGTTGTACTGTAACGTTTATAGAAGGATCAGCACTAATCATCACAAACTGAAAACTGTGAAGGGACTTTTGACCTACCTTACCTTACCTTCAAACTGAAACACCTTGTATATTTTATACTAATTCTTCTTACAGAATAACTTTTTGAAATAAACAAACAAAAACCTGAAAGAACAGCCATTTTGGTTGATTACGTTGAACAATTTTATTCTTAGAAATATTTATTATTTAACAAACTAGTTTCATAAGTAAAATAGTAAAAACTAAAGTTGCTTGTAATATAATAACTAAAAGATCTACGCATTTAAAAAATTCACTGATGCACAGATCTTGTTTTTAATTTAAGGTGCATTGTCAAAAATACATTGCAAAACTAAAGCAGGAAGATCGTCTAGCTGTGGTGGCGCAATCTTCTTGCACGGGTACAATATTTTATCGGCAGTATGTTCATCGTATTCACCATCCACCATTAAGACTTCTTTTAATGCATCAAACTGTATTTCGCCAGCTTTATTTTTAAAGCCCTGCTTTAAATAGAAACAATTCAAGTATTCTTTATATTTTTCATCGTCCGGCACTTTTATTGTACGCATTACTTCCAGCACTAGATTGTAATCAACTTTAGTCTGGTCGACGCATTCTTTTTCTGCCTGGAGTCTTGCCTCGGGTTCTAATCTACACTGAAATATAAAACAAACTATGCAACTGATTTGTAAATGCTTTGGTATACAGGGCGTCAACGGAAAATAGAAACAGTCCGTCATTTGCTTATACTTACTGATGGCTCAAGGTTGAGTCCTATTGCATCAACATTTTTCACTTTGCAAAATTTTTAATTGTCAATTATTTAGTTGATAGATTTTATTTTATTGGTGCAACAAATTAATGGTTATTTACGTAATAAGTCAGCAAAGTGATACTTTCAAGACATTTTCCTGACATGTTACGTATATATAACATTTCTTCTAATACTGTTTTTTTAATGCAGAAAGATAATTAGAAATTGTTCTAATATTTTTAATCGTACTGTATGTATTTACGTTTCCAAGGCGACAAATGAAAATTTTTTAAAAGTGTACTGTTTTAATAAAACAAATAAAAATTGAATTCTGTTTTGTTTCCTTGGTTACCAAGTAAATATGTTACGCAATACTACGCCATATTGCATTTACACGTTTTTCGTGTTTTCTTTATTCTTATTATGTGATTGTGCACAATATCTTTCTAATTTATAAAAGTAATTTTAAGAAAAATGGAAAGAAATCGGTATAAAAACTGAAATATCACTACAAAACTCCTCTTAAGGCTCTATGATAATAAAGCTTCAGTATATGAATATTTACAACACTAAAATTATCAATATTATTGTTTTGTGCGTGGCGTACAGTGATAAATTATAATTAAGTATAATTTAAAAGAATAGTATTTTTATACAGTTTTTATTCAATAAAAGAAACATTTAAAGTTCATGAAAATTCAGAAAATCGCATGAACTTTAGTGTTTTTGTTCGATTTCCTTATTAAGAAATGTTATCCATAATCCAGAAACGTTTTCTAATATATTTTGTGCGTGTTTGTTCTTTGTATACAGGGTGTCCTGTCTAACAGTCTACATTCGATTGTTCGAAAACTATTCGAGTTATCAGGCTGAAAGTTAGTATTTTGCCATAATTCAATAAGTAGATTGCAAAAAGGAAATTAGAATACTTTTTAGAACAACTTATCAAACCCGAAACGACGTCGACTTTAATTTGTTGAACAGAATTACTACTTTTTTGTGGTAATTGACATCCCGCAGAGATAGAAAAATAAAGAGTTTGAGCAAATGTTTGATAGAGCAATTAAATGTCACATCAATAACAAAATTATTTTGACAGTAGAACAAAGGATTCCTTTACTTCATTCGTAATTATTTCCGTAATTCTAGAAAAACACCGATCATCGCAGTCTGTATTAAAAATGTAAAAAGTTAATCTCAGCATGATTACGCTGTTGCAATAACAGTGAAACATATTGCCAGAAAAAAATACTTAAACGAAAAAAAGAAGAAATGATCGAAGTGTATGTCCTTGTTATGAAAGACTTCGCCAGTCGTGGTGGTATATACAGGGTGATTCTAAAGGTGCGGACATGACTCTAGAGGTTCATTAGACGCCTGACTTGGAGTAAAGAATCAAAGTGTGCCATATCCAAGTTTCAAGGATTGCTAAGATAATGAGGAAAAACTATTCATTTAGTAAATGCGAAAAAATAACTAGTTAACAGAAAACAATAAAAAACAAATAAAAATCACAATAATTATTCAAAGTGTAGGCATGCTTCACATTGACGAACAAGTGAATTCTATGCATTGCGTAATTGTTCGGGCCTTGACGAATTTCTGCAGCAGCTTCATGAAGTCGATTTATTAAATGTTCTTGACTTTCAACTAGAATAAAGCAGACTTTTGTTTTTAAACAATCTTATAGATAAAAGTCTAGGGGACTTCGGTCCAATGAAGTAGCTGGTCATGGAACTGGATCTCTGTGCCCACACCATAGCTAAAGGTATTTATTATTCAACCAAGCCGTTACCGGACTTGCAGTATAAATAGGATCCCATATTGCTGAAACCACCTGTTCCTCCGTAAGGCCAGAGGTAAATCTTCTATAAGAATAGGCAGTCTCTTGGAGTTTTGAGCATTAAAACGACCTTCAATGATACCAGCCCATACATTTACAGGGCTTCCACAAATTTACTTTTTCTCACTGTTTATAAATAACTCACTATAAGCTACTGTTTCAACTATTTTAGTTTGAGATACGAGTTTTTAAAAGTCTGTATGAATAAATTAGTATTTTCTTCATAATTAAATGCTCCTTTTAAAACATGCGATTTGCAATGCGGAAATCTTCGTCACAAATAATCAATTCAATTAAAATCAAGTTCTAAAAGATACAATTAAAAGGATTCATAAGCTGTGGAAAAGCAGAAGTCCGATAATTAATCACTGCTTTGCAAAAAAGATAAAGTCTGATTATAAAAACGTACTACAGGGTGTTAATTAATAATATCAACCAACTGATAGGATAAATCTCTAGTAACAAGTATTTTTAAATGGAATCTATGGTCAATTTGTCTTGTTACAAAGTAATCAGCCTTCAAAAGTTGTGTACAGATATGTTGACTCTTAGATGCATTGTCGTTATTTGTCAAAGTATCTTAAATTCTTATTAAAAGAAACTGTAAGGAATTGCTTTCCAAATGTTCTAAACTTACTTTTCATCATATGGGGTGCACTCTATAGCCGAGGTATGTAATGTCAGAAGAAGAATAAAGAAAAACTTTTAATTTGTCTCAGCTACAGATAATACTGTGTATAATCAAAAGTGGTTTAAAACAGACATGAGGTATTTCCCTACAATCTTTCTTACTAGAATACTGATATTTTGACAGATAACGACGATGCATAAAAAAGTTAACCTGCTTGCAGCCAATTTTGAATGCCGACTACTTCATAACTAAGATAATTTGACCACTGGTTGAGAAGAAACCTTCTATGGTCGATTGTTAGGAATCAATCCTATTAGTTTGTCGATGTTATTTCTGCTTATGCTTTTTGGGTGTACGTCCGATTAATCGGGCAGTTCGGGCCTCTCACACCGTTTGGTCTAGTCGGACCTGTTGAGCTGTTGGCACCTGTCGAATCTCTCGGCTCTGTCGGGCCATACAGGTCTGTCGGACCTTTTCGACTTCTTGGCCTTTCGGGCTTTTTTGGTCTGCAGGAGCGTTTGGGCTTGTCGGACCTCTAGTGCATTTGTACCTCTCGGGCCTGTAGGGCCTTTTTGACTTCTCGGCCCTTCAGGTGTATCGGGCCGTTTTGTTTTCTTGAGCCTGTCGGACTTTTAGGGCCGTCGGAACCCTCGGACCTGTCGGCCCTTTTGAAATTCTCGACCCTTCAGGTCTATCAGGTAGTTTTGATCTCTCGGGCCTGTCAGGCCTTTTAGACTTCTCGACCCTTTGAGCTTCTCGGGTGTGTAGGGCCATTCGTGCTTGTTGGACCGTTTGGGTCCCTTGAGCTGTTGGGCCTTTTGGATTTCTCTGCCCTTCGGGTCTATGGGGGGTGTTTTGATTTCTCGGGCGTGTTGGACCGTTTGAACTTCTCGGCCCTTCGGGTCTCTCAGTTCGTTTTTATCTCTCAGGCTTATCAGGCCTTTTGGACTTCTCGGTCCATCGGGCTTTTTGGGTATGTAGGACCTGCTCTTGGGATCTATGGAGGCATTTTGATTTCTTGGGCGTGTTGAACCTATCGGGCCTGTCGAACCTTTTAAACTTCTCATCTCCTCTGTCGGACTGTTCGGAATTTTTGTACCGTTTGGAGCTCTCGGGCGATTCGGATCTCTTGTGCCGTTTGGGTCTCTTGGGCTGTTTCTGCCTATCAAGAAGTTTACGAAATTTTTTCGGGTTGCGTCAAGTTTGCCCCCAGTCGGGACAGGTCGGGCCGGGCCTAGAAATTTCGACCCGTGCAGGGCTCTACGAGGAGGTACAAAATGAAAATTGAAGATAAGTTGAGAGTACTGCAGTGTTACCAGGTATGAAGATTTTTCCCCAAATTAGAGATTTTTAAACTTGGTGGGGAAATTAGTGAGAATTTTATAAACGTGGGGATTTATTAGGAATAAATTAGAAATTCTGGGTAAATTTGCAACTTAGTCGTTTTTTAATGGTAAAATAGTTTGCTTTATTATTATGATAATAATCGAAGTTTTATTTTTGTTATTAAAAGTTTTTGAGTAAATACATAATTTTATATATGTACAAACAAATGTTTTAAGAAATTGATAAAAAGATGTTTTTTGTTTGTTGTATACTGTCTTGGACATATATCGGAAAAAACCAAGGTCTGCTGTGCTGTGAAAGGTAGGTCTATTAGCAGCCATTTGTGATCGAAAAGATTAAGGTGAGATTAGCGTAGGCAATCTTGAGAATCAGAAAATTGTTAAAAATTGATTACCATGTCAATTGATTATAGTGTCAAATTAAGTGATTATAAATGACACCACTAAATGCTTAATCGATGTTGAAATTTTGTTTTCCGGACTTCATGTGAATTTTCTGATGCCCAGGTTTGCAAATTATGTTAGTTTGTTCCAAAAAATGTGCTGTAAGAAGTCTGGGATGTCGCTAGTGGGATTTAACAATGAACGACAAAGATCGTGCCGAGCGATATTGTCTCATTCGTCAAGGATTATCACAAATATTGCAGAGAACGAATTCTTTTAAAATTGTATAACAGATAATAATAAGACCAAAACAGTCAAAGATTTCTATAGTTTGTAGAAATTTTTAATGGTTTAAATTTAATCGTTTTAATAATAATAAATAATGATAATATCCATCTCGACATTTATCATTTTTATTTATCTAATTGAAAGATAATTAGTAAACAACAAAATGCGACGTTCGGTGTATTACGAATGTTCATTAAAATTAGATATTAGCATATTACCTATTTTATATGTGGTTATTTTCCAATCACATTTAAATACTGTTTTCGCCTATGAGGAAATGTAATAAATCAAAATGAAAGTGGAAAATTTAGTTATACAGCGATTGTGTTTAAAATCTGAAGAATTATAAAACAATACAATGAAGTGAAACGTAAAAAATGCTTTTGCTTGATAATAAATCAAAATGTCAATGAATTATTACATCAAATTGTCACAGAAACTGTAAACAAAAATAAATACCTGTACTAAAATGAAAAATCCATTAAGGAAAATCAACGCACTTGTTTTCGTTCCCCACATTTTATTGAAACTAAAGAGACCTCATTTAAATGTTTCTGTGTGTTTTCATAATTAGGTCAAAGTACGTATCAAATGCAGAGATTAAAATACGCAATTTGAACATATAAAAATTATATTTGTAAGATTAGTACTACATTATTTATTCTAGTTTGCTAGATTTCCATTATTTGCATAATGCTTTTTTGACCTTTAAACAATTTTCAAACACAAAACCAAAACATAATAAAAATACCTCATGTCAACATCATAGCATTTACTAACAGATTAGATGATGATATAGATCTTTCAATTAGGTAACAATTCATTTTTTTCTAATAATTATTTACATGTACTTAAATACACTTGCTATGTAGCATTGTGCTCCTTTTATTTTAAGTGTTTTTATTGATTGTAGTCGAGTGAGGTGACATTGAAAGTTAAAAATTATCGAAATACATGATTGCAAAATAAGTATAAATAAAATAACATTTCTGAAGGCCGAGTTTCTTAAATGATAATAGATTTGGATCACTTCCTGATTGTAGAATAATATGATACGAAAAAGTAATTCTAAATTCAATTCTATCTTTTTCTACAGGCTCTGTGTTAATTTCGCACACGGCTTTAAATATCTTAAATGAATCTTTCTCTACTAATTATAAAGTATTCATCTGTTTTTATCGATCATCGGTTTCTTTATTTTTCAACAGCAGTACATAGCTTTGTTAAGAAATTTTGTTTTGTTTTTATCCCACCCATCAACGGTCATCTAGCAAACCAGCACGGGATCCATGGCCAGAGAGACGAAGTTCTTCTTCACTGACAAGTTCCTGGAAGAATTTCCGCCGCCTTTAATCCCTCCCCCCCCAAACAAGAGACAAAACCGCACCGTTACCTGCATCCACGACCATCCACGACTTACACCAGGCGCGTGTCTTCTCCTTCTTTGACCTTAGGTTCAGTTATGGCACTGGACTGAGAGCTCGGGCTTCCGTTTTGGCCTTCATAAATCTCATTTTGAGGTCGCACTATTCTTGCAAATGGCGTAAGGCAAAAGTTATCCCCATTCTAAAAGGACAAGGAACCAAACACGCCCGCAAGCTTTCGGCCCGTATCACTAACGAGCGTATTCTCCCAAGTATATGAGAGAACGTTGGCTACGCAGGCTATGAGTAATAATTAGGAAAAACAAGCTAATATCGAACAAGCAGGCAAGTTTTAGAAGACATAAAAGGACAATAGAGCAAGTTGCCAGCCTAACTCAATGGATTAAACACAGTTTTCACCGCAAGCAGAGCACTCTGGCTGTATACATCGATTTTAGGACTACTTTCATCCGAATATGAAAGAAGAAACTACTTAGTAAACTACAACTTTTAGGTCTCAAAGGAAATATCTACAGAGCTATCTCCTTCTTTCTCTCTTAGAGGTATATACGCGTAAAGAATGGCGAAACCCTCTCTTAGTACAGTCAAACTAGGCAAGGACTACCTCAAGGATCTGTCATCAGCCCTATTTTCTTTAATCTAACTATCAACAATGTTATTACTGCAGTCCAGAGTATCCCTGGTACCCAAGCTCTACTTTATGCAGATGACTTAGTCATTTGGGCAACCAGCAGTAAAATAAAGGCGTTAGAAGTGACAATAAACCAGACCTTAGCCCAACGTTCATCTTAGGCTAATGAAAATGAACTAGTCGTCAACACAGAAAAATCGGAATTCCAACTGTCTACACTGCCCACGAATCTACAAGAAGGATTATCTTTACTCTACCAGTCCAATCCCCCAAGTGAAACGAAAACTGCTACTTATTTAGGGGTTCAGCTTGACATTAAGTTGCTGTGATCAAAGCACGTCGATCAGCTAGCACAGAAGGAAAGTAAGCGAATGCGGTTACTGAGTAGACTAGCAGGATCGAAATGGGAAGCCACAGAATACGTCTTGACGCAAGCAGGGATGGAGTATGCAAACGAACTGATTGCCACAGCCCCCAAGACAACTTTGGAGAAGCTAGAGAGAACCTAGAACCAAGCTCTGAAATTGATAACTGGTGGTCCCAGCTCTAACCCTATTAACGCGATGAAATTACAAACCGGTGTAGATTCTCTATCGGTAAGAAGAGCCCTGGTAATAATAAGTCTAAATGAAAAGGTAAATCGATTGGAGATGGATTACTGGAAAAACTACAAGCCGTCCACTCAGCGACTGAAAACACAGACATCCTTCTATGTAAAAGCGTCCGAGCTCGGAGAGGCATATAATTTGGACGGAAAACAGAAAATACTTTTCCCAGGGTATGCAGTTAGATATATTTTGGTGTGCCACATCCCTAAGCGAGAATGGACTTAATCGAGTCGATGTATAAATGTGAAACTCCACGAACCGTGCAAAGAGCCATCGCACTGAGAACCATTCATATAAGATATCCAGTCACAGAGTGGATCCTCGTGTACACCGATGGCTCGGTGCTTGATGCTCGTGGAAATGAGGGCGCATGCGTCCTTGCAGAAAACTTCCAGATCTCTCAGGCATTGATTTCGAATTCTGATGGAGAAGTGAAGGATGTTTTCCTAGCTCTTGAGCTCCTTAAAGTCGAGCGTGGAAATAAAGTAGTTCTTCTCATTGGTTCACAGGCAGTTATTCTGGCTCTCACATCCTTGGAAGATAACTGTTCAACGCTAGATGTCCGTCATAGTCAGCAACTGATAGGTTCTGCGTGGACTATCTGCCTACAGTAGATCCCCAGTGATTGGAATCAGGAGAAACGAAGAAGCTGATAGATTGGCAAAAGAGGGCCCTAAGAAGCAACAATCTCAGGTACCTTTGAAATTCAGCACAGCAAAACGACTGCTAAAAGGAGCACTAAGGAGTGAGGTGAAAGCCAGGCATGCCGTGGATGCGAAGGACGAGCAGTGGTCCTTCCTGTTGGAGTCCAGTGCCTCGCGGTAATTTCAACTGGTTTCACCAGATGAAAGAAAGCAACGCGAAGCTCATCCGATGGTCACTAAAGCTACAACGGTACACCATCACCGTTCAGCACTGCTCTGGGCGGAGGAACGAACTATCTGACTTGACCTGACAACACGAGTGAAACCGACAAAATCTTGCCATCCACCCACCTGAAACGCTTGCCACCGAAGCGATTTCGTTACTGCAGCCAACTCCGCAGCTGTGATGATACTGACTAATGAAGCGAAAACAGTCTAGCGTGCAGCTCCGCGACACCGTCTTCACCCAACCAAGAATACAGCTGCTAAAAGACCTGTAGGCCAACTCACCACAAGAACCCGGATGGCAACGAGTCTTTGCCACTAGCTACACTACGGAGGATATGATATTTTAAACTTTAGCCGCGAAAAGAAGTTCTACGTGTCCGAGGAGGTCAGACAGCAGGTGAGCATCCAACAATAATTGGTCCATGCTACCATAAGAGACGAGGTGTTACATCAAGCAGTGTGCACAATACAAACGTCATCTACACCAACCCGGGGTCGAGTGGAACTCCTGACCTGCGACCTCTTAGGTCCATACGCAAAAACATCGGATTGTTCTTCCAATGTCTGGACCGAGAGGTGTTCCCTAGGTTTGAGTATCACAGAGCAATTAACAACGACAATGGACCGCAATTCACAAAGCAATCTGCCGATGGTAGAAAGCGAATTCTTATTTCACCGCGGTGTACAAGCCGAGCCAGAATCCCGCCGAGCGCCGTAGCCGGGAGTTGAAGAACACGCTGAGCTTCCAGTTCCCACCGCATCTCAAGCGCCGGAATCTATTCGCGCAGAAATGGTCCGGTTCCTATCGCGATCTTTAATGCCTACGGCAAACCGACGCGACGTCTACCTCGTCGACACCGGCGACCGGATTGCAAAACACCACGTCGACCACCTGCGACCTACATCATCCCGAAGACCTTAACTTGCCCAGCCGAGACCTGCTCTCCCGCCTCGCCAAGGACCAAGGACCTTGAAAAACTGAAAGAAAAGAGAAAAATAGTTTGCATTGCAAGCAGGTGCGTAGTGAGGCAATTAGAATTGTTAGTATGGTAATGGCTGTTTGCGAAAAAAAACTAGGATGTGCGGGCATAATGTATTTGAAAGGTATAAGACCCTTTGTGTATATACGTAACTAAAGTCTAGGTTGAAAGAGCTAATGATTCTAGAATCAAAAAGCACATGAATGCCTTTCAGGGGCCCTTTCTCTTGACCACTGTCACTTGCGGCTAAAACAAGATATTCAAGGCAACAACAACAGAGGCAAGCAAATGTTGAGGTAAGAGCCAAAATAACGGAATTGCTACACTCAGCATTAAGGTGAGGCGTGACCTTCACTAAAAATAAAAAGGTGCAGATGAAAAAAGACAGAACTTATATATATATATACAGTCGGGTACAGAATAGATAACAAAACAGGATCAGCAATGGTGGTAAATCAGAATGAAAGGGAGGTAGATTCCGACAGTCAGGATTGGGAGAACGAGCTACAGTTATCCAAACAGAACTGAAAGCAATGAAGAAGGCTATAAAATAGATCGAAAAAGACTAAACATAATAACACTAAGACACTATAAGATCAAGGCGTTGGGATCCAATGAAATAGAGAATAAAGACAACGAAAGAGAGGATGAATTGGCTAAGTCAGCTTGCCAACCAGAGCCAAGAGAAATAATACCGATAGCCAAAACAGAAGTTAAAAGACAAGTATGGGCTGAGACAAAGGTACCTTGGAGATTAGATTGGCAGGAGTCATCAAGGTAAGACGATACTCAAATTACTTCTAGAAATAAATATAGAGTTCAAGAACATTAAAACATTCTAATGAAAAGTGAATAAGTGAAGTAAGTAAGTAAGTGTCAATCAGTAAAGGCAGCCTCTTGGGCGCTACCACAAAAATTGCACATCTAGTTGAACAAGCACTTGCAGTTCCCAGAGAGGATGCTGAATTTGAAAATAGGCTGTCCTAACACGATCGGCAGTAATGAGATGAAAAAAGAGAATCCAGCCTAAAGGTATCAACAGACAGAAAACGAAAACGATGTAGAGGCTGATGATGAAATCGATGTTTTTGATAAGAGGCCGAATGATCTGATCAAAGAATTATTAGGGCAATGTATATGATTAAGAAAATCATGCACACTGGAAAATACATTTTACTTGTGGTCACCCTGGAAGGATATATTAGACTGCATCATGCAAGCAGCGACAGCTTTTATATGATGATGGAAGCATTTTTAAATGAGGAACTCTTTATAGCGAATTACTTAGCGAAAGAAAGAAAAGGTGAGTTGGAATTAACAAAGAAAGAAACTAAATTGTTAGATGGACCTCAAACGAAGGGAAAAGGGGTGTGTAGAAAGGGAAATAGACAGCTTTAGCTTGACAAATAGAAAAAAAGCAGAGAGACCTAACTCATAAAGGGCCATCACTAACGTGGGCCTAAGTAGCCAAAAAGCGATGAACAAAACAACTGTCGAGGTTATACAGGCAGTGGTGAATAAAATTAAAATGAACAGGAGGGAAGGATCTCATACATTGGTGATCGGCCTAGACATACGAAATGCGTTTGATTCGGCTTGGCACCCAAAGACTTGGAGAACAGTAGATGTCCTAAGAATAAAGGAAAAGTTGAGGCTGTGAAAAGAAGAATGAAAGCACTGAGCTGTAGCTACTTTTTATGGAATGATAATTTGCTACTCTAAATGAGAGCATTGATAGAGGTACATTAGATAAAAGGCAAGATATGTTTCAAACTTTTGCCAATGACCAAGTGATCCTCCTTGAGACAGTTGCAAGCCCTGAAACGATCCTTTCTTTTAGTAATATCTAGAGTCTACCGAGCTACAGCAACTAAAGGGCTCGAAGTTGTTGCAGATATCAGACCCTTAAGGGCAGAAGTAAGCCCAAGATACAAAATTGAGGTTGAAAGGAGGAACGAGAATACTAGACAGAAAATCAGACATAAGAGAATTACCACAGCCAGTAAATAGAGGACAATCGTAACGGGAAGGTATACAAACCACACCTCTTTTTATATCTATACAGATACAGTCCAATTTAAAGAGAGAAGTGCACGAAGGGTGAGAGAGAAATGAAACAGCAGACCAACTTGATAAAGAGGCAAGTATGCAGATTGTGAGTGTGGCATGAAACAGGATGAACATGGACATGTTATTTGGCGCTGTCAGTTTGAAAACAGACTCCAGGCTGTATCTACTTACACCGGTATAGATAAGGAATGATTCGGTAATTCCCGTTCATTTTTGTGCAAAGAAGTACCTTGAGACGGGAAGGTATCTGAAGCAAAATCGAAGTGTGGCGGTAATGATTTTAAAGGTTGTTGGCGAACTTGAAAGTATTCCTGCTATTTTCGGTTTGCAGTCTCGTGTTAGTTCTTGATGGGTTGCTTTTGCTGCTACGTTCTGACAGCGTCAGTGCTGAAGAGGATGGCTGCCAACCTGGTATCACACGCGTTTTGTGGTTGGTTTGCAAGCTGTAGGCGAAGAGTTTTCTTGAGCCTTGATTGACTTTTTACAAGCAGCTTTGCATCGCTGACCAATGAATTGCGTACCATTGTCCAATATTATTGCGTTAAGATATTCATGTCGTAACAAGGCCTTCCCTTTCATGCAACCGATGCACTTGGTGCATTTGGTGCACTTGGTGTACTTGGTAATTGTCTTTATGGGAAACATCTCGACCCAACGCAGCGGGTATAAAAGTATGTGACTACGAAGATATGTGCTAGTAGCCCAAAGGTGTTTCAGGATAAAAGGTCACGGGCTAACATTTAAAACAAGGCTTGGGATTGTCTTGGAGTGTGCTGGCTTGATTATAGGAGTTCTGATTGTTTCATATGTTCTCAAGTATCCTGCGAGAGGTCTGTCGTAGTGTTCAAACAGGACGCGCTGGAGGACTTTCTTAAACACGTACAGCTTCTTTTCTTCTCTGTAGTATAACTGTCGACGGTTTTATAGGTAGTTCGTAGTAAAACCTTTTTGACAGTATAGGCCTGAAGGTGGATTTTTTGTAAAATCCCCTGTACCTAGAGGGGAAATTGTTTGGAGTTGTCGCTTCGTCTTGGGTACTACTTCCGCTAAGGTGCCGACAGCAACGGAATTGGTCAGAGGCATTGCGTTAATGTTTTTGGAAGTTCGTTTGGTGGGTCTAGCATAGAAACTCATCGGACGCAGCGAGGACAATCTTCAGAGAGATTTTAAGATGGCGAGTTTGATAGCTGGTTTTTGCTTCTCGATCGTGATAGTGTGTCGATGGAACTCAAGAGATCATCTGATTATCTTTTCTTTTTTATCCATCACCTGGTACAGTCGAGTTAGTGTTTTGTTATCTGTTTGGAAAGTAAGTAATCTATCCTCCAGGTAGGAACGAAATTCTGTTGTGGTTCGTATCACGATGATGATGATATTTTTCTTTGTGCGGATAGAAGCAAGTGCTCTCATAGGAAATTATTGTTCTCTGATCGCTTTATGTTGATCAGTCTGCAAAACAAGCAGTGGTTGAAAATCCGGAAGATATAACGGCAATGAGCAGGTCAAGGCGCTCTTTAGGCCTTCGAAAAAGGCAACTTTCGAAAGGAAAAGCTAAAAATCTATCTATAGGTTAACATCAGATAATAGATGCAAAAGAATGTGTACGTTGTAAATTAGAAATTCTGTACCGTATATCTTTTCTGAGTAAGAGACATACACATTTAGAAAAGAAACAGCACAAACTGCTCTGATATATTATGTAGGTACTACAGATTCAAAAGTTTTCGTACTACACCAAGACACATTGCGTGCATACTATGGTCTATTGAAAACTGTGAAACCAATCCAATATTTAATAAAGTTAAAGGAGATATCCCCAAATGACGGCGATCTGCTTGTAATAAAAACGAAGAATCACTTCCCAATGGTGCATCAATAACTCTACTATTTAAATCCTCGCTACACTCTGTACATTTATCACAGAAAGAGTAGTCTCTATTACTTTTGGAACATTATACGTAAGCTCTCGCAGAGGTGCATCACACATGAAACTATGTTATACGATTAATCGATTAATCGGATAATCGATTAATCAAAACAATCGAAATAACCGATTATTCGAAGAAATAACTCAAAATGATAAAATAAATAATTATTGACTAATCGTTGAGTCACTACCTAAATTATTATGCAGACAATCGACTATCAAATAATCAGCTACTATGAGCTTCATGAATCCAAATAGGAATAACTAACGTGTCATCAAAAAAAAACTCAAGTTGCGTAACCTGTTAAGAGAGAAACTTACGTTAGAGTCAGACCTTTGCGGGGCTCGGCCCGAAGCTCGGGTTTGGATTGGGTAGGACCTTTAGCAATTTTTTGAGTTTATGGGCCTACGTCGGGTCAATCGGGCCGTTCGGCCCTGTCGCGCTTTCTGCCCAATCAAGACCATCAGGTCGGTCGGGCTTGTCGGGTCATTATTTTTGTACTGATACGAAGCGCACTGGATTGAGATCTTTTTCGTACTAAGTCAAATGGATATTCTAGTACTTAACTGCATCGGAGTACTGTTGTACTGGCTTGGACAAGCATTATTCTCGAACTTTCTCGCACAAGTATTATTCTCATGCTGAACCGAAGAGGAGGCTTTTCCTATTACACTAGATTGAGAACTTCTTCTCACTGAGTCAGGTGAGCGCTATTTTCGTACGGAGTGAGGCGGCCATTATTTCTATACTGAACCAAAGCGAAAGAATTTCGTGCTGTACCGTAGAGGCCTGCACGGGCCGGGTTTCTTGGTCGGGCCCTGCTCAAAGCTCGGATATAAATTGGATCGGGTCTCAGTTTTTAAAGACTTATAGGGTCTCCCGGCCTTTTTTAGTCTTCCGATCTTGTCTAGTTTCTCGGTCCTGTCGGGTCGTTCTGGCATGTTGAATAGTTAAGAGATCTCAGACTTGTAACGCTTCCCGGCCCTGTTTAGTCTTCCGGCGCTATCTAGTCTCTCGGCCCTGTCGGGTCGTTCCGGTCTGTCGAATAGTTCAATGTTAGCGAGTTTTCAAATTTGAACGAGAAAAACTCAGAGCGAGAATGAGAAGAGCTGGAAGGACAAAACTTAGCATGCGGGCTCGGAGTACCTTGGGGTACATTTGCATGGAAAACATTTTAATAAGTAGAATTCGGTGCTTTTATGACAACGAACGCAGAGAAACATTATCAATTAGTTTAGCAAGTGGAGTTATAAGCAAAAATTGTAAATTACGATGTCCTGGATGAGACTAAACCATAAATAATAATGTAGACAATTGAATCAACTAAACAATTAGGGATACTGAATCCAGGAAGTGGATCGATCGGTTCATTTAGTAGTTGCTCAATTTTTCAATAATTTAATTAGGGCACAGAGTGGCCGACTAACAGACACAGACGACTTGATTTCTAATAATCCGTTGATTGAATATTCAAATAATTGAAATAATCGATTAATCGAATTTTTTGTAAATGATAATCGAACTCTCTTTTAAGGAATGTAATCTTTGTGACGTTATTAAGTAGACTCAGTGGTAACGTAATATTTACGTAAGTTATTGGATATTATGACGTATATGACCAAACATGACCAAATATTGACGTCGACTCCCATTACTATGGAAATGAAACAAATTGCTTCTGTTTATCTGATCTTATGCTGCGTTTCCATAGAAATGTAAAATGTCAAACTTACAGATGTTTGTGAATATGTTTATTTATTAATTGAATAATTAGTTTACAGTGTTGATGTTTTCGAAAAGAATTTTTTTCTCTGTCCAAAGGCTACTACGGTACTTTCTGATCACACGATATTGTTCAGTCATAATACTTTCAAACTGCGCACGAGTTTAAATTATAATAAGCGTTCCTCTGCTGAGTCGTAATAAATGTGAATAAACGCTTGGAATACAAAACCAATATTCGCGATAAACAAAATTAGTACTTGTTTAATCTTAAAGGAAAGGTTAATTGTTAAAAGAAGTAGACAGATCGGTAGATAAAATCATCGATTATTATTATTATAATTTTTGTAAGATTATAAATATCACTGTATCTGGTGATAACTTGTATTTATAAAGACTTTAAGGTTTAGATATTGTACAGTTTATTATTGTAAGACTTATAAGTATGCTAAAGTTTATCACATTTTTAATATTAATAACTTGCGTTTTGGGTTAGTATAATTTTTGCATTAAAGTTTAAAGCTTATCACATGTGATCATCTAGTAATTTATGTGTTTATTGTAAGTTGCGATAAGATTTCATAAGCAGTTTTTATGTTTTTATTCTTCAAACGTAAAAATTTCTTTTCTAAATAACTTATCTATTCTGCGAAAATAATAACAAATCTTTCCTATGTGCAGGGTTTAAACTCGAAAACGAGGAAAGGATTGTAAATGGGACTGATGCTAAGGCTTGCGAAATTAAGTATATCGTAAGACTTGTCTTTTACAAAACCAACAAAATACTATATTAAGCTCTTACAAATTTGTTATAGGTATCGTTAAGGAAAAATAGATCACACAGATGTGGCGCATCAATATTAGATAGTACGCATGTTTTGACAGCTGCTCATTGTGTTCATCGACAGTGAGACCCAATTTATACTCCCCATAAAAACAATTTACCATTATTTGTATTTTTTTAGACTGTCTCTATCCTTGAGTATTCAATATGGTGTTACGACCATATCATCAAACCGTGTTAATTCGATCGGCGTGAGAAGAATATACATTCATAGAAAGTATTCCCCACTAAGATCATATGCTAACGATATAGCAGTCTTGAAAGTAAATTCTTATGGTTCACCTTAATTTTTTAATTTTCATTATTTTGTTTCTATAGCTTCGTTCTGCGATTCCTCTGGGCGAATGTATCCAACCAGTAAAATTGCCTTTGCAAGGTGAAATTCCTCCAGCGGGCAAATCGGCTGTTTTATCAGGATGGGGTTTATCAAAGGTAACTTAAGGAAGAATATTTCTAGAAAATGCCAACAAGTTAATTGGTTTTACCGTTACAGACTGGGGGTATTGTGATGAAAAATCTTCAAAGAGTGGATATCTTCGTATATAACGACGAAGACTGCAGGAAAGCTCATGGTTCACGAGTAAATCCTAATTATCATGTATGTGCTGGTGTGCCAGAAGGGGGTAAAGGACAATGTAGTGTAAGTGATAGTTTGCTTTATTTTTTTAAAATTTTGTCGCTATAAACAGTAATTTCAGGGTGATTCCGGTGGGCCATTAGTTGTTGATGATGTGCAATATGGTATTGTATCATGGTCGGTGAAACCTTGCGCCCGTGAAGGGTATCCAGGCGTGTTTACACGCGTTCCTAATTATATCGATTGGATTAATGATAAAAAGAAACTATAAATAAATCTATAAATAATGACAAACTGTATGATATTTGTTTTTCTGTAATTATTTTGATATGGTTATAAGAAGTAATTTCTATAAGTATAAATAATAATTTAGTAATATAAATAATAAATAACAATTACTTAATAAATAACAATACTTAATAAATAACCCTTTAAAAATTTAATTTAAAAAATGCTAAAAGTACCATGATGGAATAAAGAACGTAAACATGCAATTTAGCTTGTACAGGTCGCTTTTGTGTTACGAATTATAAATTATATTCCCGTATACGTAGCTTTATGTTGGCAGAATGTAAAAGTGACAGATCGCAAAATTATAGGATAAAAGTCATGTCAACTATGTTAGGGATTTTGTTTCGATGTATTACTACCACCGTAAAAACACAAACTTTTGATTCTAAAACTTCTGTCCAACTGTTGTTTAAAATTGGTCTGTATTCACTTTCATAGGGATGCTAATAATAAGAAAACTGCTTATTTATAGATTATGCTTTTAATAAACAAAATTAATACTTTAATATTAATTTGAAAATGTGACAAAATACCTAACCTATGAATATGACAGGTATAAAGTATCCGACGCAGTTATTTTAGTGAGTTTATAAATAGGGAATTATTCCGTTATGTTTCCTATATCTACCGTCAATTATAACCTTGAATAATCTCATGATATTTCATTGGCGTGGTATATTAGGAGCTACAGAAACTGGTAATTCCGGATTGAACGGCATTAGAACTCTGTCATTACAACAGTGGCAAGAAAAATTGTAAATGTTAAAAATCTTCAGATTTGAAAACTTATAGTTAACTCTGGCGACGTTGATTGTAGCTGATTCCTCCATTTCGATACATTTTAAGAAAATTTAACACCATCTCTTGGTTGATACTTTCCCCCATGCACCAAAAGAACTTTCTTAAGGGGTAGGGAAGTCGCTTTTACTTTTCATTGTGGGTACCAAGAGGATTGTACGATATATTAATGATATTTTGGATCTGGCTGCTGTACTCAATTTTGAAGATCTGAAAAGTGTTCTTTTACGGCCAGATAATGCACAGCTTCACATTGCTCGTGTTACTAGAAACTACCACGAAGAATACCAGGCACATATACTCCCATGGCTTCCTAAACCTGCCGACTTTTTGTTAATTGAACATGTCTGAGACATGTTAGGCTTAAGACTAATGTACTTTACTCTACAGAAGCAGTGTTAGTCCTTAGTCAGATTACGCCAATAGATTTATTTTTAATAACAGAAGTAGAAAAAAACAAAATTTTTAAGAATAGGTCAGAGGGAATTTTAGAAAAAGTAGGATTGCAAGGAAGGGAAATAGAAAGTAGAGTAAATATAGGTGACTTAGGACATCCGGCAGATATAGGTAAATTTTAATTTTTTTTGGAAATTTGGAGAGGGAGGATTTAATCCAAATATATACTGACGGATCTAGATTAGAAGATGGTAGAGCAGGCGCGGCATATGTTATATATAACGAAGATAGGAAAATTAAAAATGGGAAATTCAAATTAGGATCGTGGTGTTCAATCTTTCAATGCGAACAATTAGCTATTAGAGAGGCATTAAAGTACATTAGGGAGAATAATTTAGCATTTAGGGAATGTACTTTAAATAGTGATAGCAGATCAGTTTTATTAGCGTTATAGGGACTGCGACAACCAACTAAATTACAGGCGGAAATATGGAAAATATATAGGGAAGTGTTAGATAAAGTTAGAATTTAATTTAGATAGATAAAAACACATGTAGGAGTGATAGGGCAGATGAGTTAGCTAAGCAAGCAGCTGAAGAAGTAGGAATTAGGGAAATATTTAATGTTGCTCCTAGATCATTAGTTAAAAGTAGGATTAGAAAAAATTTAAAAGAAATTTAGAATGATAGATGGAAAAAGGCAACTACAGGTAGATTAACACAAAAATTTATTCTAAACATAGAATTAATGAAAAAATTGGGAGATTAGATAAAGATGTAGTACAGCTGCTAACAGGACATGGGAATTTTAGATCTTATTTAGTTAAAATAGGTAAATTAAACGAGGACGAAATAGAATGCACATGTGGAGAGGGAGAAGATACCGCGGAACACGTACTATTTACATGAAGGTTAGAAAGAAGAGCTAGAGAAATAGGAAATAGAAACTTAATTAAAATAGGTTATAGGTGGCCATCAAATATAAATGAGGTAGATTGTTTAAGTAGTAAACTCGAATGGTGGGAGGAATTAAAACGCTCCGCGAAAAAAGTAGATAAATTGAAAACACCGACGCAAATTTAAGATTTCTATAGGCATATGAGTTGGCAATCGAGAAGCTTAAATTTCCTTTTTTGCTTTATCCCAATTTTTATTTGTCTTACAATTAATTTATAGAACTCAAACCTCTCATAGACTGTTTATCTAGTCAGCGCGCCAGAGTAATAAGGGAGCCATGGGGCTTCTAAAGATACGGGGCTTTTGGCAAAAGGAGCTAAACGCCTCGTCCGGCGCAATTATACGGGCCTTTTGTCATGTAGATACGTCTCGTTGCCGGCTTCTGAGACGTTAGACTTGGCATCTGACGAAGCGGCAACCCAAGCCACTCGGGCCAGTTGACGAAAGATAGACAAGAAGTGCTAGGGGAGAAAAACTATGATTAACTAAAGACAATAAACGTTGGGATATGGCAAAGGAACTAAGTTTGGTCTTCCTAAAGCCATTTCATTTGAATATCAAATAGGCAAAGAAGCAGTACGGTAGAGCAACCCTCTACGGCTCGGTGTGTCTTCTTTTATTAATTACGTAACGATAGGGTCTGAGGGGAAAGGGGTGGGCGGGTTTATTTTTGACAAGCGGTACAGGAACCGCTTTGGGATGAACCAATTTTATTGAGCACGTCTTATTTATAGCATGATTATTATACAGCATAGTACAGAATGTAATATCGACGAATTACCGTATGATGGAACGTTGTCTACGATGTAACGCGTTATCCTGATTGGATATCGTACAACTCCTAAATTTACATGTTCTTTACAGGCTTGCATGAGCCTGGCTTTAAGTCGGGCACGAAGCTCGGGTTCGAGCCGGGTTCGGCCTTAGTTTAAAAATTTATTGAGCTTTTCAGGCCTATATCTGTTTTCTAGGGTCGCTCGGGCCCGTCGGACTGCTCGGGCCTCTCGAGCCTTTCATGCTTGTCAGGCTGCTCGGCTCTGTCGGGCAGTTTAAACCTTTCGGGCCTTTACGCCGCTCGGGCTTCTTGGCCCTATCGAGCTATTTGCGTCTGCCAGGCCCTTCGGGCTTTTCAGGCTTGTCGAACTTATCAGGTCGATCGGGTTTTTGAGACCGTTATTTTTGTAGTTATTCGAAGCGTACGATTTCGTGATTGTTCTGACACGGTCAGGCTATTTTTTACTGAACCGCATCGGAGAATTGTCGTACGAGACTCAAACAGGCGTTAACTTTCCTACCGAATCGAAGCGAAGAATTTTCGTAGTGTACCAGACCGAGATCTGTTTCGTACTGGCTCGGACAGGAATAATTTTCGTACTGACTCGGACAAGCATTATTTTTATATTGTACGGAAAAGGAGGATTTTTGTACTGCACCGTGAACGGGACAGGTTTCTTCATTGGCCCGGCACAAAGCTCGCGTTTAGGTCAAGTCGGGCCTCAGTTTGAAAATCTGTCAGGCTTACGTAAGGTCAATCGAGCGGTTCGTTCCTGTCAAATCTTTCGAGTCTGTCGGTTTGTAAGGGTCGCTTGGGCTTGTCGGACCGTTCGGTCCTGTCGGACTTTTGGGGCCAATTAAAAAGTTGCCGGGATTTTTTCATCATTTGTTTCCTATTCATAGGTTATTATCTTCATAAAATCTCAAACATCGTAAGTACCCTAGTTTTTGGTGCTGCGTTTTTAGTGAAAAGCAGTATATTATTTCTGAACGCAGGAAGGAAGGAAATCATAACTGTTTCTGAGACCACTATAGGCATGAGCCTTTTTGGTCAAAAACGAATTTGTTAATTTGGAAGGCGAACGCTGCTGCACGCGGTCAAGGATAGGATGGGATGGTTGATAGCAAACTTTTCTTTAAAACCTTCGTCGTTGGTCCGCTTTCCAGTTCTCCGTCTGCTTCAGCGTCGCCGCTGATACAAGGGCAACCACTCTGGGCGTGCCTATTTATACAGTTTTTTAAGTTTGCTTTAAGATGCTCATGTGGTGTTTTAATTGATTTTAAATTTCCTGTTTTAAATTATTTTTTAATATGTATGACATCCTGGAATTTAATTTAATTATCGAGAAGAGGTTAGGTAACTGCTAATCATTAATTTCTCGATCTTAAATATTTAATTTAAAATCTAATCTGAAATAAAGTATACAGTCTTATTCCTTGGTCTATATCGTGTGGCCAAGGTCAGAGGTGCAAACTTTTCGTCTTTTCATTTAATATGCTGTAATTTATTTATTAATTTATTAAATTGTTTAAGCTTTTACCTTTTATTTCATAAACGTTTTTCTCTTTTCATTTTCTAAATACATGTTTTAGAAAAGGTTGATTGATATTTATAAAAAGTACAATAGACCAGTCAGGTATACATGATGTGACTACGAAGGTCCTGGCAGCTGTTTGAAACTCCATCTTTGCCTTGATCCAGTTAACATAACGAGCAACTCGGGCAAAGACACCTGGATAACCTTTGACGATACACGGTTTCTTTGACTAGGATATTTGTTTACCATCAGCAACTAATGGTCCGCCAGAGTCACCCTAAACATTTAAACAGATAGGAATCAATTGACTGTTAAAAAAAAGATTAGCGACAAACTTACATTGCAGTGTCCTTTACATCTTTCGGG
Organism: Ignelater luminosus; assembly: GCA_011009095.1. Taxonomy (NCBI): domain Eukaryota; kingdom Metazoa; phylum Arthropoda; class Insecta; order Coleoptera; family Elateridae; genus Ignelater; species Ignelater luminosus. Next base: position 102,592 of record VTPC01090590.1, read on the forward strand.
GACAACAGAACATACGTGATAGGCGGGACTTACTTTGGAACCGTGAGCAGCCTTGCAATCTTCGTCACTGTAAACCAAAATATCTACCCGTTGAAGATTTTTCATTATACTACCACTAGTCTGAAATTAATCGGTGGTTTGTGAAAACACTTTTTTACGGTTGCAGATCTTAATGAGACTTACAAAACGATGACCCCATCCGGCTAAAACAGCCCAGCTATCTGCTGGTGGATCTTCATCTTGTGGAGGGAGCGTCACTACCTTAGCGTGTTCACTTAGTGGAACTGGAGATTCCAACAGGAATAATTTAAAATTGAAAATTCATCTTTAAAGACTGTCAAAGCACTATCTCTAATACAGCAACATCATTTTCAGTTTCTTTTGAAGGTACGACTGAAAATCGTTTGATGAAATTTTAGTGACGCCATATTGCATAGTAAACTTGGAAGGTAACCTAAAAACAACCAAATTATTTCCTGTTAGTGTCAAGATTACACCAGAAAACTTACTAATTATAAACACAATGAGCAGCAGTTAAGATATGAGTAGCATCTAAAATGGAACCACCGCATTCATGAGATCCAGCTTTGCGTAGAGAAACCTGAAGATATAATAAAAATTAATGATTTTTAATAATAACTTACGACAATTTATTGGGATAAATTAGAAATTTTAAGAAAATTTCTAATTTAATCGTTTTTAATGGAAAAATAACGTTTGCTTTGTTATTGTTGATAATAATTAAAGTTTCATTTCTGTTATTAGAAGTTTTAGAGTAAATATAAAATTTTATAAACAGGGCAGCTCAACGAAAACAAAAAGGACTGAACTGGCAGCGTTGGTTATAGCTATAATCGCCCTTTCCTCCGCTATTCTTATATATCTTAAAGAAGTTTAACACCATCTGTTGGTTAATGATTTTCACCTACAGCATAAAAGATTGCTTGTGTGCACATACAAGCAGTAACTTATCGCATTGACGACATAAATGTGCTGGAAGGATAGCAATTCTTGTTTGCAAGCAAGTAGTTATTGGCAGCGCCTAATTAGTACTGTTGGAAGCGCGTCAGGTGAATGTAAGGTGTTGTCGGTGTCGCGGCGAGGCAAACAATGACCAGGAGCCGGAAGCATCAAGTTCTGGTGGAAGTTGTTGAAGTGATGAGATGGTCCGGAGCGTGCGTCTCATCGCTGGATGCTGCTTCTTCTGAGCAGCGGTTTTAGACTCTGTACGTCTCTCAAGCCTTGGTGTCTCCATGGAGTTGGTGAGGGGGGGGGGGCCGAGCGCATCGCTCGCCCGCGCCCGCCATGGCATCCGAGGCAGTAGGTGAGTTGAAAGCGGCGGCGAGGCCGGCAGGCAAGGGCCCGGGAAGGGGGGACAGCGCCACGTGGCCTCCAAACTGTGTGGATCCGTGTGATGTCTTGATGTGGTGGAACCGGCTGGTGGTCATCTTGGTGGAGGCGGGGACCGAGTGGGCCAAGCGGCACACGGCGGCGTCGAGAGACAGTGAAAAGAAAAAAACGGGTCTTCTCGGGGAAGCCGCGTCTAGTCGCCGGGGCGCGTGGCCGGGCCGCGGCGAGCCGCGGGCCGGGTCGGCCTCGGGGAGTCGGCACGGTCCGCGCTTTTCAGAACCGGGAGGTTTTGGAGGGAACAGGATGCGGTTGGTGATTGGAGAGGAAGGGGGGAGGGTTCCGTGGAGTGTACTGTTCCGGCATTTGCCTTCACCTCTAGGGGAAACCACGGAAAAACCCTAGTGAGAACAGGCGGCCCGGGGATCGCCCGGGCCTTCCGAATGCGAGCGTAGTGCTGGAAGCGCACTACGTCGCTCGGTATTTTTCTGGCTTGGCCGACGGTGAGGTGATGTTGTCGCCCTAGGTGGTGGGTGGGTCCTCTAGGCTCTCAATAGAGCCATGATGTCCTGGATGAATGTGACGGCGGCGGTCAGTATCCCGGCGAGGCCGGAGGCCTCGCAGAGGTTGCGATCGAGCGTCTGCAGTGCCCCGATGATGACATCCGTGTCGAGGCCGGGGCTTCTGGCTTGTGCGGTTGGGCCGTACTTCTCGCCGATGGTGGCGGTGGCGGCTGGGCGTGCTGGCGTCGGGCGATCCCGGGTCGTGTCCGCGGAGGGGGGCGCTCGTTGAGGCGGCGCGTTGACGGTCGGCGCGCTCGCTGCTCGGGGATACCGGGGGCACCCCTTGTAGTTGGCTGGATGTGGGCCGCCACAGTTGGAACATGTGGCTGGCATCTGACGTGTCTTCACGCAGCTCGCGGAGTGATGGTCGCCGGCACATTTCACGCACCGGGGGGGCGCTCTGCATCCTCGTTGGGAGTGACCGAAGCGTTGACATCTATGGCACTGGCTGGCGATGGCTTTTTTCTTAGGGTGTTCTACCGTGATGGAGAGGCTGGAAAAGGTTTTAAACTTGAAAATTTCTCGTGCCTCCGGGGTTCTCTCTAGGATAACGAAAACGAGAGGCATCGGGATCTTCTCGGGTCCGCGGCACATGCGGTGGACGGAGATGACGGGTAGACGCTTCGTCCTGTGAAGGTGGCGCAGCACTTCCTCTGTTGGGATGGCTTCGGGGATCCCTCTTAGGACGGCTTTGAGGGGTTTGTTTTGGGCTGTAGGATAGGTGTGGTAGGATAGCTGGTATTTGTCGAGGACATGGCAAATGCCTTGGTGGTCTTGCACCGTCGTCGGCTGGATGGCAATGCCGTCACTCAGGTTTTTGGCCTTCGTGTAGTAGAGCTTCAGCCGTGCGAATCTCGCGGAGGTGTCCAGCCAACTCTCCTTCGCGTGAAGGATGATTAGTGGCACCCGTTGAGGACGCGTGACGGGGTCCCCGTGCAGGACGGCGTCTTCGTCCAGGGGGGCGAAGCGGTTAGCCGTAGGGACCGGTTGCGGAACCACCGCGGCGGGTTTGGGGCGTTTGGACTTCGGGCGGGTGACTGTCGGAAGGTCGTCGGCGGGCGGGGGAGCGGGATGCTCAGGCACGGTAGTCCGGGTGGAGCAGACGGGCTCGGCGGGGTTCGGTGGGGTGTCTTCGCGAGGAGCGGCCTGCCGCTTCCCCTGGTTGTTCTTGGATGTGGGTTGGCGGCTGGTGGCTGGCTGGCTTGCTATCGGTTGACTTGTTGTCGATTGGGTTGTTGTTGGTTGGCAACTAGCCACTTGGCTGTAGGTGGGAAAGATGATTGTATGGGCAGGGTAGGGGTAAGGGATGCCCGCAGGGCCACTGGTTTGGGTTTGAAGGGGGGATTTGGGAAGGGTAGGTATCCGGGGCTTGGGCCCGGAACGTATGTGTAAGGGCGCTGCGGGAGTCCTGCGTCCGGATGTTGGGAGTGGAAGGCTTCGTAATCGAATTCATATTCTCTCTGGGGGGATGAATCCATGCTGACGTCTTCTTCTGTCTTGAGTTCTAGTGGTGTCGGTGCACATACCGGCGAGAGATCACCGCAGAGTGCAGTGAACTTTCAGCTGTAGCGCGGGAGCTTCAGCACACGAACCGCAGAGAGAACTCTGGATTCGTGCGGTTGAAATCTGTAAGGAGGAGAGTTAGTAGCACGTCCGTTCGCTAACTCTGACCGATGCAGACTCCCGGAGCGTGCCGACGACTTCTAGTGGATATTGATTCTTTCTCGTTGGGGTAGAGTCGAAAGAGCACAGGAAACGAAAAAGAAGGAGAACAAAAAAAATAACAGCATATCACAGGAAACCGCGTGCTCACGCGAGGTGAGGGTTTGTTGTTATTTAGAAACTGAAAAGTGGAGATTTACAATTTTTTAATTTTTCCAACGGGGATCTGTTCTGTAGCCTTTAGAAAATATATTCAAGAAGTGAAAAAAATTTCAGGTTTTTAGTTTAAAAAATATCATGGTTTTTATGTAAATTTTCAATTGGTAAAATTTCTTTAGTTAACTAAAGCATAACTAATAAACAAATTGTGGGAAAACTTTTTTCCGATGGATTATTGTTCATTCATGTATCCCAATGATACCTGAATTTTCTTATTCCTTAATATTTATATTTAATAGGTAAAAAAAATTTTTTTTGTTAAAGAGAGCAAACTAAGCGGCGCGCGCGGCGGCCAGATCACGCCTGTTTAGCCCTATTTTCACATCTAAATTAAAATTATAAATATTGGTGGTACAATTCCGCAAGTTAGGACTTTTTTGTAGAAAATTTCCTGCTCTTTAAGGATCTTTTTTTTTGATTTTGGATATTTGCAATATTCTCCGAGATATTTGCAAAAAGCGAAACCCCTTTTCTTTTTTTTACGAATTTGTTTATAACCTTTGCAATTTTTTTGCGCGGGACTTCGAAATGTTCGAAAACTTTCTAAATGCCATTCCGAATTGAATGACACCTCGATCATAATTTTTGGTAAAGTCTGGCAAAAAATAGCCAAAATGGAACTTGTGAACCACACTATAGTACTCATACAATTATTAAGAATCATTAAATTCGATTATATGTTAAGGTTTCTCTTCGTAGATCTAGATCCTACAACTGTGGTGGTTCGATTTTCGATGCAGCTCATGTCTTAACCGCTGCTTATTGTGTTCATATTCAGTAAGTATTCGGGAGTAATCTTGACACTAACAAGAAATAATGATGTTGTTTTTAGGTCACCATCCAAGTTAACTATTCAATAAGGCGTCACTGAGATTTTACCGGACGATTTTCAGTCAATTCCACTAGCAGCTATTATACACTCAAGAAGAGTACGCGCATTCAGAAGGATATCCATATGATGTTGCTGTATTAAAGGTATGTAGTGTTTTGATAGTATTAAAAGATAAGTTTTCAATTTTTAATTTTTAATTTAAAATAATTCCAGTTGGAATCTCCAATTCTACTAAGTGAACACGCTAAAGTAGTGACGCTTTCTCTAGAAGACGAAGATTTACCAGCAGGTAGCTGGGCTGTTTTAGCCGGATAGGGTTATCCTTTTGTAAGTCTCATTAAGATCTGTAACCACAAAGAAGTGTTTTTACAAACGACCGATTAATTTCAGAGCGGTGGTAGAGTAATGAGAAATCTTCAGCGAGTAGATACGAGGGCGGTTCAGTAAGTACCCGTGTTTGACGACAGAAGGCGTTCCTGAGGGAAGTTGGTGTTATCATCGTGTGCTGCCATCTATCAAACGACGGTATAACAAATTGCAGACTGATCGATAGGTTAGTTTGGATTTGACAGCTATTTGAGTAAGACGTGTTTCGTGATTTTAGCTAAGATGGAAAAAGAGCAGTATCGTTCGGTAATTCGCACTCTGTTTTTGGATGGGAAAAAATGCGAGGAGATAAAAGCAAAGTTGGATGCTGTTTATGGGGACACTTCGCCATCTATGACCACAGTTAGATATTGGTTCAAAGAATTTAAACGTGGGCGAACATCCGTTTTTGATGAGGAGCGACCAGGACGCCCGGCAGACGTGGTTACCGAGGAAATCATTCAAAAAGTCCACGACATGATTCTCGCTGATCGACGAACGAAAGTGCGTGAAGTAGCAGAGGCCGTAGGTGTGTCGACCGGAACGGCAATTAATATTTTACATGATAAGTTGGCGATGAAAAAATTGTCGGCGCGATGGGTGCCGCGATTGCTAACGGTGGACAACAAGCGGATGCGGCTGTTAACTTCGAAGCAGTGTTTGGAGAAATTTAAGCGAAATCCGAAGGAGTTTTTGCGTCGAGTTGTCACCGTAGATGAAACCTGGATTCATCATTACACACCAGAAACTAAGCAACAATCAAAACAATGGATTTCTTCCGGTGAATCTGCTCCAAAGAGGGCGAAGATGGTTCCATCGGCCGGAAAGGTCATGGCGACGATTTTTTGGGATGCGAACGGCGTCATCCTCATGGATTTTTTAGAAAAAGGAAGAACGATCACTGGACAATACTACAGTGAGTTATTAGACAGCTTCGACAAAAAATTGAAGGAGACACAGCCGCATTTGGCGAAAAAGAAGGTGCCGTTTCACCACGATAACGCACCAGCACATTCATCCGGAGTTGTCGCTGCCAAACTGCACGAATTGCGTTATGAATTGCTGCCGCACCCCCCGTATTCAACCGATCTGGCTTCCTGCGACTTTTTCTTGTTTCCTAACATGAAGAAATGGCCCTCGGGAAAAAAATTTAGCTCAAACGAGGAAGTCATCGCCGAGATAGAGGCGTATTTTGGAGAGTTCGACAAATCCTATTTTTTGGAGGGGTTAAAAAAATGGCAGGAACGTTGGGAGAAGTGTATATTTCTAAAAGGAGACTATATTGAAAAATAAAAAAAAATTTTTGAAAAAAATTGTGTCTTCATTTCTAACACGGGTACTTATTGAACCGCCCTCGTATTTTGGTTTATAGGACTGCTCACGATTCCAAAGTAAGTCCCGCCTATCACGTATGTTCTAGTGTACCCGAAGGAGGTAGAGAACAGTGCAGGGTAAGTTTGTCGGTAATCCTTTTTGAACAGTCAGTTGATAGACATTTGTTTAAATATTTAGGGTGACTCTGGTGGACCATTAGTTGCCGATGGTAAACAAATTGGTGCTGTTTCCTGGTCAAGAAAACCATGTAGCATCAAAAGTTATCCACGTGTCCTTGTCCACGTTGCTCGTTATAATAACTGGATCAAGACAAAAATGGAAATGTAAACAACTGCAGGACCTTTGTAGGCACAACATGAGGGGTTAAGACAGTTTTATTTGACTGGTCTATTGTACTTTTGTCAATATCAAGTAACCTCTCCTAAAACAGTAATTAAAAAATAAAAATAGAAAAACAAATAAAAAAGCTCACATAATTTTTTTGTTATACATTGTTTTACTGTTTTTTACATTTTTTGAATTCGACAGATTGCTGTTTGTTTCCATAAGTCTTTCTTTAGTGCGTTATTGAAAAATAACCAAGTCTGATACTGATGTTTAAAAAACGTAGTTTTTTAGATAAGGTCACAAAAAGAAGTCCAACGATGTTAAATAGCATAAGTATAAAGTCTAAGTATTGGGAGTATTTATACGCGTATTTGTTTATTTGACGTTTGGTAAGTTGAAGTCCTTAACTAGACAGAATAGATTCCCCAGTAATCCTGTTTCGTATAAATTCAAAAAAGATTGAGGAGGTGAATCAGGCGAGAAATAAACGTTTATTGTCAAAAATGTCTTCTTATGATGTTTGATATTCAACAAACTGCTTTAGATGAATGATTGTGGTCCTAGCTTCGAGTAAACCTGCATCAGCTACGGCCACGACAAAGCCAAGCAAGTCCGAATCAAAAGTGAGCCAGTGTTTCAATCACCGACCACCAAGAATACCCAGCGAAGTACGTCCGTCGATTAGAAAACTGAACCACCGCCGCACCGGTGAGAAATGCGACTGTCGAATCAAATGCTAAAATTTGCGCTTTGGGAAAAGAGGTATTATGTTCCGCAACTGTACTTGTCAATAACTAAGAAGCTAAGTCAACCGCTGCCTTTGATGTTTCGGACACTTGAGCTTTCATTCTTTTTAATATCCATGAACATCAGCTTAGGGTTTTAGTAGACAACGGTTCCGTTGCAATTTTTGTAGTACACGAAGTTGCCCGTCTAGTAAAGAAATACAGCATATCGTCCAAGTTTGTGAGTGTCACCATTATAAACCAGAAAACAGTCTGAGTGACTAAAGAAACGGATTAAGATTCTTGACCCCGAGAGATCTCAGATGGTGCACCACATATCGACGCTGGCGTACAAATTTTCAGCCCAGCCTAAACCTGTACTTTAACATGAACGCGAAGAATCTATTTTTAGAAAACGCCGCCTGGCCATCATACCATTGATCAAGCTCCAACATCGAACAACACGGAAGCAGACTCGAAGGTCTACAAGAGTTATTTCCACATTGTTCGCCAGAATTTGGCCTGGGCATTTTCCAAACAATGGATTTACTACAATCTTCTCAAAAACCTAACGTTACGGAAGAATATACATCACCTTTTCTATCCTGTCCAAGGGTTTGTAACCGAGCTTGCCTTGAACCACGCCGGTTTGTATATGTTCTCCAAATTCTGTTCCAAGCCTCTTCTACCACTCAAAGCCGTCTATATAAAATCCGAAGCTCCAGCAGAGAATAGTTAGTTGTCAGGTACCAAGTCTTGTAATGTTATTTTAAAAGTCGCACTAAATCCTCCCCTGTCTTTCAATTTCGTTCAGATATTTGTTTTTCCGACGGGTAATATTTAAATTATTTCATTCTATGAACGGATGTTTGGTAAAATTTTATTTTAAAGAATTGATAACTTTGTGGTCTCGACTTCTGGGCTCCAGCGGACGTGCCTTTTGTTATTTTTCCAATATCAAGATCCAGACGTAAATAAAAGGTTCCTGGAATCTTAGTCGCGAATGCTGGAGTCACACGGTCTTTGTTAAGTCAGGTTCAGGCTAAAAATCTAAGGAGTGGAATTTTTCATTGCCTCATAAGAATACTAGCATTTTGACCTGTTTGGTCGTGCATCTGGCTTTCCAACCCCACTCCGGTAAGCGCAAGCTGCGTGACAGGAGACGCAGAGAGAAGAGGGATTACTTTGGTACTTTGTGATTTTCTCGGGGAGTCGAAATTTGGACACCGTGGAACGCGGGTGTTCACCGCGCCCTCGCGGGTCCAAGCGGACCCGGTGCTTCTCGCGTTTTGTTTCGATCTTTAAGTGTGGCGCACGGTTAATTTCGACGTTTTAGTGGCTGTGAATTTGCTTTAGTTTTCTATTTGGTTTATGGTTTATGGGCATTAATTTACATTTTGAGTTAATCCTCGAGGGAGGCCCCTTTGAGGATTAAAATATTGACGCATCATTGTGCGGACGAACTTTAAAAATTCATATGCTGAAAGGTGTTACCTGTATTTTTACTAGTATGTGGAGATGAACCACAAGCTCATCGTCCCTGTCTACATTAGAAGGATCGCGTAAAGAAGTAACCGTGTCGAGCCAGTTATTTGGAAATTATTTAGTCCCACTTTCTTCTCGAGTTTTGGTTTCGTCATTATGAAAATCTCCGTTATATACCTGGTGTTCTTTGACTTCGCTATCTTCGTCATACTCCTTGGCTGATGGAATCAATATCCCATCTTCAGTGTCCATCGGGAGATCTGGTATTCTCTTCGTTATTGTGAAAATTAAAGTTTTGTGTTTGTGAAAGTTAAGTGTTTAAAAATTTATTGTGGTTGAAACCATGCCTTCTCATAATTAAATTTAGTGTAAATTCAATTCTTTTGTATTTGGAAAAGTTGCTGGAAACTCAAAGGACCTCCAGATTTAGAGTGAGGAATAATTGTTTATGTTACATATATTTGTTTGTATTTTTATGTTGTTTTGTTCAAATGCTTTGAGTATTTAACGGTAATGTTTGGTTTATTTTAATGTTAGAAAAGTATCTTTATAGTGTATTCTTTCCGGAAAAATCTGGGGAAAACAATAGGTAGTTTAAATTCTATAGTAATCTTTTGAACGTTTTCTTTTTGTTTGAAGTAATACAAGTTCATATGTTCTAAATTTATTAATAGTTTTAAATCATGTTCAATTTTGTTCGTTTAGAGGGGTTTAATACAATAAGTATTTTGCGATTTAATGATTTCTAAACGCATTTATTTGACGGGTCCTTCAGACCTAATTTTTATGTAGTAATTGTCATTCTTTTATTTGATGTTTGTAAAGTAATAATTTCTTTAATCAACCATATCATTTTGAATCTTTTTTTGAATGTTTATTTTACTCGATAATAATAAATTCATGTAATTTAACTTTTGTGTTCTTATTTCTAGGAGTTTGTTTTTGTTTAATAAGCTTATTTAGGTGCTGTGATGATGGACCTTGGCTTCTAGCAACCCGCATAATATTTGATTTTGTGAATAAAGCTTTGTTTATAGTTTTGAGAAACGAGAGAGAGGCTGGAGATTTATTAAGTTTATTTTATTTTAAGTTGCGGAACCAACAAAGTTCCTTGGTAAGTAAAAGAGAATACAATTTAGTCTCCGGACACGATTTTGAAGTGTTTATCTACAGGGTGGTATTTTGGGTGGACCCTATATACAGCGTGTTCGTCGGTGTGGGGACAGGTCGACGAATTACATCGTTTTGTGTGGCACTGTCTCCTGGCGCCCTTTTGGTATCCCATTTAGGCTTTTCAGCTAAAAGCTAAGTTTTAGGCTCAGGTAAGATCATCAAAGCCTGGGTTATTTACTATTTTGGAACCTACTCCCGTCTTCGACATAAGCTATGGGCTTGAACATCTACCGATATCTGGCTTATACGGGACTTGTGCATACTTTTGGGCATTTTCCCGTTACAGTCTCTAAGTAAAGAGACTTAGAGCTGCTTTTCTAGGGTTGCCAAGAAGATTTTTTAAACAGGTATTATCCGTGGTAACTTCGTAACTGCTCCGTCTCCGACTGCAGTGTATCATTGTCTCACCCGTTCAGAAGTTTTTCTAATGTTTACAGGCACTACACCGGCTAACCAGATGATGTTTTGCCAGGATCCGCGACCAACACCTGTGTAATACTAATTTTGTCTTAATATTCGATATATTTTTAGTTTAGTCTGTACTTGTTAGGTTATATGTCGAAAAGTACTATGTACTTTTCTTGCCGCAATAGAGGGGGTGTGTAACAAAGTCACAAATATTAATTTTAATCTATATCATCAAATATGTAAATTATAAAATTGAATGTAATAAGTAAATATTTGTTAAGTTCACCGACAATTAATTGTGATGTAATTAATTTAAGTATTGAGATTAATTGCACTAACATTCACAATGCAAACCGTACGCCGATCCACCACGCACACTACTCTACTCAACTTGTAGCACCCCGATCGTCGAACTCGTTAGTATGGGTGAACTAACAGGCAGTTCACATCAGCAAATAGTGCAAGCCGGTCTACCAGTACCAAAACGCCCTCCAAGAATAGTCAGTACTTGCCGTTCCGTTCTGTTCTCTTTTACTTGTAGATTCGGTTATCGCCGCTAACTGTAGAGCGGTTCCCGCACTGAGCGGTCCACAAGAACACTTTTCGGCCATTGTCGCTGTCCGTAGAGCAGATCCGTCAGAGCTGGAATGTGTCAAATCGGCCTAGTGGGATTGTACTATGTAGAGATGGCCACCCTGCTCGGAACATTCCCCGGTATCTCCTTCATTTCCGTGCTACCTTTGTTAAGCATCTAGACTGATTCAGTAGAGCTTTTAACCAAGATTCGGATATTTTTTTGAACAACCCATTAAACTGAAAACGACGTTGACTTTTATGTGTTTAAAGAAACTACTACTTTTCTACCGCGGCGGCGCGCTTCCTCTTGGCCTGCTTCCTAGTCTTCCTGTCAGTGATGGCTTTGGCTGCAGGCTGGAATGGCACCATACCTTGCGGTTGGTCTTTACTAGGTAATTAATCTAAAAAAGCTCGGTTGCGGAGCCGAGCTCTTTTAGTCGTCGATCGATTTCTGCACCGCTTTCGGGTTTAAGATGGGGCTGTCGATTAGTTCCTTGGCGGTAACCGAATCCATACGTTTTATGTCGTCAGTCATGTCGCTAACAGAGGTTGGCATTAGACCCAACAGACACGTCTGCTTTCGTTGCTGGTTGGCCGGGTTGTCTCAGCTCCAGAGCGTGGGTGTGTTATCTTCTTATAAAGAAAAGTATCGATCTGATTAGGAATAGAGAGTAGGAATAGCGCCTCTATTGGCTGCTAGCGTCGTTCAATACTGGTTCTTACGCTACGTGCTTCGCAATACCAATCAGTGTTTAACCTCTCATTGAAACTATTAATATTTTACAAACAAAGAAGATGCTTAAAGAAATAAAAAAAAACTAAAACCCAGCCTTTACTTTTAATATTTAGAGTTTCATCCAATTAGAACAGATATAATAGCACACGAAGCGACTAATCTACAAAAAAAGGTGTATCAGGCAAAGAAGGCATTAATACACATTACAAACATGCACCAAGTTATGTAATCAAGGCTGGTAATAGGAAATTAGTGGTTGAACTTAATACATGAAAGTTGACGTCACAAAAGCTTTCTAACGTTGCCCGAAGCTAATTCCTCGCGAGCTCTCAACTTTGCGCGCCAAGAGCTCAGCTTGATGCTATGTCCTAATGAAACACTACTACAATCAACGTGAGTCGAACAAAGGGGGGTAGAACAATTACCTCTATACACAATGGACTATTCCAACTTGCCAAAACTCCCAAACGTCCCACTTGGTGAAGGGGAAGCGAGATTCAAACAGGAGCTATATAAGATACACCCTATGTGCGACGAAAAATTTAAACGTGAATTATTTCATTGGAAAACGTACTTGGGCCGGGACAGTATTCTAAAAGCACATATATGTTACAATAAATATTTTCTGAAAGAAAGTAGCAATAAATGTTTTCAACGAAAAGCCTTTGAATATACCATAAAATTTCAAAATGATATTACAAAATCTAAACTAGCTCGAACGGTGATTACCGAAGGCGATCTCCCTTTTTTTTAATCTGAGAGGTTTAAAGAACCGGAGCACCGCAGGTACGACGAAGTGACGCCGCAGGCGTTGGCCCCAAACAGAGTCGCAAAGCGTTTTCTATTTAAATACATACAATTCACCCGAGGTCTCCCACTTCTAGATTTATCGTTAATGTTTCCAGTGCTGCGAAAGCAACGAATTGATAGTAAAACCTGCTTTCTAAACTGATTTCTGTTAAATACAGTCAAAGCAAAACGCTGTCTAAATTTTTCTATGCAAATATTGATATATTGCTATTCACCATTTTCCAGATGTCGTTTCTTAGAAAAATAACTTTCCACAATAATTGTTTTTCTGCGTGTAAAACTATTGTTATATTAAATAAATGAAGTAAGAAAAATGCAAAATTTGCAATAACCATTAACAACCACTGAAAAATTGCATTAAAGCCCTCGGTAGTTGTGAGCCGAAGCAACTCCACACTCGGGCTTTAAATATGCATTTTACGCCCTTAATACATAATATATTATAGCTGGCTTTTGTTTTCTTTTGTTTTTCATTTTGTTCAATTTTAATATCTGTGTGAAATAAGAAATGACGCACAGACAGGCTTTCAAACAATTAAAGCAAAATAACTACACGTGGTACGAGTACGCACGTAAAACCGTCATTGTATTTAAAATATACTGATGTGAGGCTATGTTGTTGATTAGATGCCAAAGGCATATGACGGTTACAACGAGTACGTTTCTCGGTCACACTTTTTTTTCAGATTCTAAAATTTACGAATTTTGAGTTATGTCGTTGTTGCAGCAAATGAACGATATATAAATATCCTATCATCTATATCAGTTTAGAATATAGATAGCAGCAAACTTTATAATGTATAGACTAATTTTACTATCGGTTATAGCAACCGCTTGCTTTGGTAAGATTATATCAATTATTCCTTTTTATTCCAATACTTCAATGTGGGCTTTTAGCTTCACCACTACTCGGTAGCGGAAGGGTAGTGAATGGAACAGATTCCTTGGATTGTAATGAGTATTTCCAGTAAGACTAATTGTTCTATTTATCAACATTTTGGCTTTATTGTAGATTTCATTAAGATTCCGTAATTCCCATCATTGCGGAGGATCCATTATAGATGCATCGCATATTTTAACAGCTGCACACTGTGTTGAGTCTGCGTAAGGTTTTTCGTGACTTCCTAGTAACAATAGTCTTTATTATGTAGTGCCACATTTTAGATCTCCTAGTTATCTATCGATTCAATACGGAGTCTTGAAAATTTCCAGTCCAAATAATATTATACAAGTAAAAGATGTTAAGGTTCACGAGAAATTCAAACCTTGGCAGCGACATCAAAACGACATTGCTGTTTTAACGGTATGTAACGTTGTAAATTTATTTCATTCGATTCGTTAGGATGTTTCCAACATTATGTATGATTGCACTAGTTTGTTATTCATTACAGTTGGAAGAACCTATAATTTTCAGCGACAATGTACACCCTGTTGCTTTACCGCAACAAGGTGCCACACCTCCAGCAGGCGAAACCGCAGTTTTAGCTGGATGGGGTTATCCTGATGTAAGTTTTTCAATGCGCAAATTACAATGTATAAAGACAAAAACTACGTAATTATATTTAAGAGTAGTGGCGGCATAATGGAACGTCTTCAACGTGTAGACCTTTTCATTTACAGTGATGAAGAATGCTCAAAGGCACATAGTGGCGGCGTAAATCCTACGTACCATCTTTGTGGTGGTGTGCCAGAGGGTGGTAAAGGACAATGCGGTGTACGTAGTTTCTCTATAATAATTAATAAGATAAGATTCAAGATTCATCATAGATTGTATTAATTGGACTTTAAGTTTTATTATTGCGCTAATTTCAATACTAGTGTATACATCTAGTCAGTGAATAAAATGTATTATGATTTTCAGGGTGATTCAGGTGGTCCACTTACATACAACGGAGTAGAACACGGTGTAGTTTCTTGGTCTGTAAGACCATGCGCTAATAAAGACTATGCAGGGGTATATGCTCGAGTAGTAAGCTACGTTGATTGGCTAAATCAACAAGTGCAAAACTAAAATACTTTAAATATACTAGGTATTACATTCAATAGATTAAGAAATAACTGAAAATAAATTCGAAATCTTAAAATTAACAGCTCGTCTTACTCTTTTTATACTCGCGGGCCTTCTCTTTTTTAAATGTGGGTACATATCAATTAGTAAGTATAAAAAGCAATAACAATAGAGTCGCTAATTGAATATGTTAATAATATCTACAAGGGGTATGTAAAATGTCACATGAAGATCTCAATGAAACAGTTACTTAAAATTTTTCTCATAAATCCAGTTTTCGAAATATGATCATAAAAAAATCTTTAGATCTTACAGCACTGCATGATTAAATTTGAATTAGATTGCTTGTTTTTATAAATGGCTTCCTAGCAACAAAATTAATTATTGACGTTCATCTCTGTTCAATTAAATGTACGTCGAGCAGACATTCTGCAAATAAATTTTACGTATGATATGCATACTGCATCATGTAATTTTAGTTTTCTTAAAATAAGCTTTGGGTAGAATTTAAAAGAAAAAACTTCAATTTCAACTTAAAACATGTTTGGAGTAGTTATAAAACGGAGTTTTGACTACCCTAGAACCCTATTTTGTATTTCTTATGGGACAAATGCTATTAAGGACAAGACAAAAAAGTGAGGTTAGATTTTCCCGCTTCTGATGTCATAAGCGAGTGATGTATGTTTAGTTATCGTGTTTAGCGGGGTGTTTAGTGGGTGGTGCAACGGCGGCAGCGGCTTGCACCCTAAGGTTCTTTCCCAGACTATGTAAGGGATGACTTGCCACACCGCCCGCCACCAATTCGGTTCTCAATTCCCTTGTCTCCCCGGGTTTCCCCGCACACAGTATGGATTGTGAAACGTTTCCAGGGATGCAGCAACATAGAAAAAATAAAAACCCTAATGGGTTTTATTGTTTTCTGTCTATAACATTTATTAATGGATAAAAAGGGATAACAGATGTTAGCGTAGCAGCAACATAAAAAAAAGACTCATCGGTTTCGTTTTTGAATTTTAATTTTCATCCACAGTATTCCTTTTTTCAAGGTTAGTGTTTGTTTGAATAATAAAACCTTAGGCCTTTTTAAAATAAACAAAAAATAGGTACTCACTTTATTTATAACAAAACGTAAATCGTTCCATCTGCTGAGGAAATGTAAGTTGAGTAGATATAAAACGTCTTTTTAGTTTTGCAGAGGTCATGTATTTCTTATAAGAATCTCCCATTAATAACAGAGCAAGAAAGTGAGGTAAGATTTCATCGCTTGTGACGTCAAAAGTAAGCGAGTTGTATGTTTGATTGTCGCTTCTAGACAGGCAAGCAAGTCAAAGTTATTTCCACGCCGAAGAAGGCAAGCTTTTATAAGCACTGCTGTGCTTCTTCAGCCTGTTGTGGAAGAGGATTTATGGGGTCTGCGGCGTAGAATCAGATTCAGTTCGTGCTCGTTCGGTTTCGTTTTGAAGTTTCGTTTTGTGCGTATGGGTGTGCGTGTGGGTGTGCGGTGGTGGTCGTGGTAGCCGCCGTCGTCGTCGTCGTGGTAGTTGTAGTGGTAGTCGTGGTCGTGGTCGTGGTCGTGGTCGTGGTCGTGGTCGTGGTCGTGGTCAGTGGCAGCAGTAGTGGCACTGTGCGGGTGGAGCGGCGGTTCCTCGATGGTGGTGTAAATGGTGCAGTGTGTAGTTTTGTGGTGGTAGGTTTGTAGAAAATATTGTTCCGGCATTCACCTTGACCACTAGGGAGAATCACGAAAAAACCCTAGTGAGAACAACGACCCTGTGGATGGGGTGTTATCAGCAGATAAGCGGACTGTTGAAAAGTATATCCATCAATTCGGGAGTGAGGTTTTTGGCACGTCTCACCATGAAAGAAGGCAAATGTTTGGTTTTCTTTCTAAGTTGTCTGTGCGAAGCCTGAGTCGGGGTTTTGAGGATGTGCAGAACGTGCTCTTTGTTTTGATCGACTGCCCTGCTCACGTATGGAACCCTCATGAATTCGAGACGTGCATCTACATGGGGAGTTCCTGCTCTGCTGCAGACTTCCTCCGAAGTGTGGAAGCACTCCAAGCGGAAGATCCTTCTGCAGATGGCCCTCTCTTTCTGTCGGAGTCTCTCGATCGCATATAGCGGTACCGAGCCAAAGACGGTAAATCGGTAATCAATTACGAGTCTAATAAACGTTTTGTATGTATGTAGTAACGGCCGGGAGTGGCAACCTGGAATTCTGGCGTAGAGTGTAGAGAGCAAGTCGCTGTGCTGCTGGACAACGTCCAGGCCGCGTTCAGCTCGTCGATTCATCTCAGCGTAAAAGGTGAAAAGATGAAAGTGATGTCGAGGTATTTGACGGATGGCGAAAGTTGGAGGCGCAAGCCCACAGTATAGGTATAGCTGCAGGGACGGAATAAGATGAGGTTGGTTTTCTGAGGGTTCGGTCTGATTCTCCATTCTCGGAACCAAGTCTCCGTGAGTCTGTCACCTCTTTCCCCCTTAGACTTCCGGATTGTTTATTATTTAATTACGCTAAAACGTAAAAAATTCTTTGCAAGTTGTTATTTTTAATTTTTTTGAGAATAAATAATACGAAGAAAAATAAAGAAAGAGCTTGCTTTACAAGGATACGTTTTATGCACACTTAACCTGAATTTTCACGTATATTGGCTGAATTAAGAAGGAAGAATTATCAAGCGTTCTTGTTTCAAAACCCATCAACATATCAAAATCTCTTTAGTCTTGGCGGTCTTGTCCAGGAGAACGAGGACCAGAGACATGGGGATCCTCTCGAAATCGCGGTGCGTCCGGTAGACAGGATTTACTAAAAAACCTCTGCTAATAGAAGATTTTTTAACTTCCTCGACAGGGATTGGTTCCGAGATTTCCCGAGAGACAACCTTAAGCAGCTTCTCCGGTGTCATCTGGTAGGCGTATTCCGTATTCCGAGGTAATCTCTCTTTGTCATCGGCTTGATCATTATGCCGTCACGCAGATTTTTGGCCTTTGTGACGACGAGATCCCGCCCTGTGAGTTCCCGCGGGATGCCGAACTGTTCGTTCTTCGCTTGAAAGACTATGAGGAGCACCCTTGGAAGACACGTGACGGAGCGTCGTTGTGGTAAGGCATCACTCTCGGCTCCTAAAGCTGTGAAGCGATTAGCTGTGGAGCCCGGCTGCGGTTCGACTTCGGAGGATTCTCAGCGTCTCTGCTGCGATCGAACGGCGACTTTTATAAAGCTGTCGTCGTAATCGGAATCGAAGTCGGCGCTCCGCCCAGGGACAAAAAAGATGCACGACATCGCATCGCTGTCTCTTCGCAGTACCTCGGAGAAGAAATAGGTGTTGGTGGTAGTAGCCACTCTTCGGCGACTGAAGTGATAGTCGCGTTCCACAGCTAATGAGCTGGACTGCCCTGGGGCAGCAGCGTCCACCCCTGCTGAGGCGACTTTGCGGGCGGCGGACAAATCGGCCACACGTGTTGGGACAGCGATGCTGTTGCGGAGTGCAGCAGCACGCTTCCGTTCCGTCTTGTTTTTCTTCTTCTTCTTCTTCCGCTGCCTCTGCCTCTTTGTGGCTTTGTTCGTTTCGACGGCGGTGTCTTTTGGGGGTTGGAGCGGCTCCTTGTCTTCTCCCTGGTCTCCACTAGGTACTTGATGTTCCATGGTTTTGGGATGTCGGTTTTGTTGAGCTTCGCTGCAGGAAGCGCTCGACCATCGCTATACTGAAGCGGTTTATGATCCCTTTCAGTATCTAGCGATCGGCAAAATCGTCGAAACGCAGGGATAGCGCCTCTATTTGTTGCTAGCATCGTCCAATACGTTCGTGGCTAGGCATCCTGGTTATGGCGACGTGTACTTTGTAATACCAGTCAATGTTTATCCTCTTCTTGAAACTATTGGTATTTTACGAAAAAAACAAAAAGATTGGAAACATGAAAAGAATAAAATCCAGTTTTTACTTCTAATATTTTAGAGTTCCATCTAAGATATAATCGCGCAGAAACGGGTAATAAGAAGAGAGAAAAGGCACCGGTAATAATTACGCCCAATGAAAATTTAAAATTTCCAAAAGCCAAAAGGAACCAGAATAAATTTGAACAAGTCGAAGTACTAATTTTATTTACATATTTTTAACGATAATAAAATGTTAGATACTGTAGTGCAATTTCGCAACTTAAACGAACGAGAGCATTTATGAGCGGTCAGGGAGGTCGTGTGGCATACGAAAAGGCCAAGGTTCGAATCCCGCCGGACACCCGTTCTGATTAGTTTAATTTTTTTTTCAAATTTTTGTTTTATCCCTCTTTTTTGTAATAATTAACTACAATAACAACACTAATTTTTTTGTTATTGTTGATGTTAAGAGTAGTGGAGGAGCGACTAATAAATATATTCCGTTCACGATGTTTCTGGGTCATAACAGGCCATGCTTTCATTTTGTTAGGATGGAAGTGTTGCTACTTTTTTTTTAAAAAATTGCCGTACCTGCGTTTTATTTGGCACCGCTGCACGATCAAAAATTTTGCATACACGTTTATAGTTCCGATTAATTTTGATTTATTAAAAAGAGATCAAATTTTTCTTATATTTTGCATCTATTAATGTCAATTAAGAAAAATGCTAAAGAGTGTAAATAAAAACATCAAGCTTTAATTTATAAATATATATAAACTAGCTGACCCGACGAACTTCGTTCCGCCTAACAGTCCTGCATGATATTTCAAGCGATTAGAATATTAAACAAAGTATAAAATGAAAGACAAATAATATAATAATTCCATTATTCTTTATTTTGAAATAACATCAATTTTTCTAAAAACAATTCATTATAATCAATAATGTTTGTTTAATTTTATCTTAATGCGAGTTGATGAACAATATTTTTAGCCAAGTACCCTCTGACGGCGGACGTAGGTACTACTCGCCGTAACATCGGCTATATTTAAATAAACAATTTAAATTGGACCAAATTGAAAAACCGGGTCAAATTGCGAATCTAAACCATTCTCGAATCAACTTGAACACACAAAAAATTTCAACAAAATCGGTCCAACCGTTTAGGAGGAGTTCAGTGACATACACACGTACAGAAGAATTATATATATATAAAGATAGAAATTTTTGTGAAACAATCTTTTAACGTAATCGATTTACAGATTTACAAAAAAAGGCAACCGGGTGAGCCCAAACTGTCATGAAGTCTTAACCTTAAAGTACATAAAACGACAATAAGTCTGGTTTACAATACTCAAACTGCCATTCTGCCCAGAAACATCGTGAACGGAATATAAATTTTATTTTTTAAAATTAATTTTGCTTTTCCTAGAACGAAATGTGCGTGAATAGTAGAAACGAGAACAATTACCTAATCAATAGGTCAATCAAATTGGAACAATTTACATAATAAGATATAAACAGTAATTAATAAATTTCAGTGACTAGACACATTTTTTTAAATAAAAACAATTTGTTGCATATATAAGTAAGTATCACTTGAACAGCCCAAATTTCAAAAACAAAGCCATTAATTTATGTGATAAGAGATACCTACTGACAACTTGATCTTGTCTGGAGGATCTATACAAAACAACATCGTACTAATACAACCGATACTTAATAATAATAATAATAATAATTTATGTATTATTGTACTTCACTTATTATTTATGATGCAATGTAGTATTTTTCTGTTCCATAACATAATTTAACTGCTTATTAGTGAAGTTGGACTAAATGGTGCACCTATAACAATGATCAGTGATCGTCCCTCTCAGAATATTTTGATATTGCGATAATGCTGCAGGTTTAGCATGTTTATACTGTTTGAATGACATTGCTGATGATATCCCACAGGGGATGTGTGCTAATACCAGTCCTCGTGCACTATTATAAAACTAATAATATAAACAAAATTATTAATGAATAAGTTAGTCAGGTCATACAGATTTGTCAGGTCTTTTGAACATCTCGGCACTTAGGGCTTCTTTGTTAAGTTTGTCGGACCGATCAAGGAGTTACCGGATTTTTTTCGAGCCGCTTCAAGTTTGTCGCCAGTCGAGCCGGGCCTGGAGATGTTGGTCTGTACAGGGCTCTACTGTAAGTCAACGGGGATTTTAAGATTCTTCTGCGTCTCGAATGACACGTCGAAATTTGTAATTCCGAACCAATAATCTGTTGTTTGTTTAGTGTCTACGACAGTTTAGAGTCAATTTCCAGAGTTTCTTGCAGAATTTCCATCATTTTTCCAAGATATTCAGAGATTTGATGGCATTACGATCTGTAAGTCCCTAATTCCGACTTGCAACTTAAAAATTTTCAAGATTGTAAACTAATTTTTGTACAATCAGCGTAATGCTACGGATTATCTAAAGATTCTTTTACATTTCAAATGGCATTACAAAATTTGTGATTTTGAGCTAACAATCTGTTGGTTATTTAGTGTCTTCGAGTATTTAGAGCAGATTTCCTGAGGTTTCTTGCAGAATCTTTAACGTTTTACCTAAAATATTTAGACATTTAATGACATTACGATTAGTAAGTTAGAGGCCTGCACAGACTGAGTTTCCTAGTCGCGCCTTTACGCCGCTCGGGAGGAGTTCGGAGTTTCCAGGCCTACGTCTGGTCAATCGGGCCCAAGCCTGTCGGATCTTTCGGACCCCTCGAACCTCTTGGACCTTTTGCACTTTTCGGTCTTTCGGGTTTGTTGGGCGTTTAGATCTCTCGGGCATGTCAGACCTCTCGGGTCAAGCCGTTCGGACCTTTTGGATCGTCTCAAAAGGTCTGTCGAAAGTCTTGGAGTTTTTGGACTTTCGGGTTTATCGAGTTTGTTGGACATTTTGGACATTTTGGACTTTTTGGCCGTTTGGATCTACCGGACTCTTTGGATCTCTCGGGCTTGTTAGAGTTCTCAGGTCTGCCGGGCCTGTTGGGTCTTTTAGACTTCTTGGCCCTTCGGGTCTGTCGGGTTGTTTGTATTTCTCGGGCATGTCAGAGCTCTCGGATCTGTAAAGCCGTTCCGACCTTTCGGGTCGTTTGGACTGTCGGGCCTGTCGGGTCTACCGGACGTTTTGCACTTTTAGGCCCTTCGGGCTTCTTGGGTATATCGGGCTGTTCAGGCCGTTCCGACCTGTTGGACGTCTCTGGTCTATTGGGCTAAGTGGATCTCTCGGGTTTGTCGGACCTCTCGGACCTGTTGGACTATAAGGATTCGTCGGGTCGTTCAGGTCTTTTGGACCATTTGGGCTGTCGGTGTCGGGTCTATTATGCGTTTTAGATTTCTCAGCTCTTCGGGCTTCTTTGTCGCGCCGTTCGGGGTTCTCAAACTATTTGGGCCTGTCAGGCCGGTCAAGAACTTACCAGGTGTTTTTTGGGTCGCGTCAAGCTTGTGCCCAGTCAGACCGGGCCTGAGAACTTATGGTCTCCAGTTAACTCCTAATTTTGTCGTGTAGGATAAGCTATTATCTAAATTTTTCAATATGGATCTAAACAAGTTTTTAACCACATCACATCAATTCTTGATTTTCTCTTGTTTTAGATTTTAAAGTCTTCTGATTTTATAGCTCAATCTCCTGATTTCTGTGATAGAAATCTCCCGAAATATAAAAATAAGGGTAGTAGCAGTGGTCGTCAACAATTGTAAGCGTTTTTTATGTAAATAAAATATAAATAATTCACACTAGGTCTCCTACTTCTGGATTTAGCGTTTATGTTTCCAGTGTTGCGAAAGTAATGAATTGATCGTAAGACCTACTTTCTAAACCGATTTCTGTTTAATACTGCCAAACCAAAACGCTGTTTAAATTCTTCTGTGCAAATATCGATATCATATTGCCATTCACCATTTTCCAGATGTCGATCATTACAAAAATAACTTTCCGCAATAAATGTTTCTTCTGCAAGTATACATACATATTGTTATATTAAAAATAAATTAAATTTAAAAAATGCAAATTTAGTAGTGATTTGTAATAACTACTAACAAACATTGAAAAATTGCATTAGAGGCCTCGGTGGTTATGAACAGAGGTAACTCCACATTCGGGCTTTAAATATGTATTTTACGCCCTGAACACATAATATACTATTGTTCGTTTTTGTTTTCTTTTGTTTTTCTATTTGTTTAATTTTATTAAGGTGTGTAAAATAAGAAATGACTTGCAGACAGACTTTCAGGCAAATTAAACAAAATAACTACACGTGGTACAATTACGTGCGTAAACCCGTCAATGTATTTAAAGTATATGACGGTTCCAACGAGTACGTTTCTCGGTCACACTTGTTTTGCAGGTTCCAGTCAATTACTAGACTTTTTTAATATTTACCTTTCACATCTAATAAAGTTGTATGTCCTTCTTTAGGAGTTCGGCTTCACTAAGCTGATAAAACTAGTATTATAAACCTACTATTGTGTTTGTAAAAATTTTTTTAAAAAATTTAAAAAACTATTCTACAATTCTGTAAAGTATTAAACTTCCTGTGAGATAAAACTAATAGTTTTGAATTATTTACAGATAAGTTTAAAGCAAATTTATACTCGAGAATAGAAGTATATAAATACCCTATCATCTAGATCATTGTAGTATACCAGTGAACTTTATCATGTATAGACTAATTTTACTATCCGTTATAGCAACCGCTTGCTTTGGTAAAACTACACTTATTCTCTTTGATTCTGATACTTCAATGTGTGCTTTTAGCTTCGCTACTTTCCGCTAGCGGAAGGGTAGTGAATGGAACAGACGCCAAAGAGGGGGAAATTCCTTGGATTCTAATGAGTATTTCCAATTGGACTAATTGTGTTTTTTATAACATCTTGCCTTTATTGTAGATCTCATTAAGAATCGGTAGCTCCTATAATTGCGGAGGATCTATTATAGACGCAACACATATTTTAACAGCTGCACACTGTGTTAAGACTATTGTAATGTTCTTTTTATATAAAACGTTTATTTATATTTAATAATATTTATTTTTACTTAGTTTATTACAATTTATTTCCAGTATTTATTTACACTAAATTATTTATTTATTTATGCACAGAAGAATTTATTTATCACTATTTAACATTTATTTCGTTCGTAACTACTAACTGATTGACTGTAGAACTGCCTTCTGCTCGGTCAACGCCTCCTTATATTCGTTTCCGCGTGGTTCTTGATAAGCCCAGAAAGTTCGCGTTCCTTCTGGAACATTCGACAGCGGAAGAGTCTCGATAGTTCGAGATTTCTCCGGCACATTCGACCAGCTTGTTCGAGACTGTTCGGGACTTTTTCTAGAATATTCTAGGGGTGGCGCGTTACACTATGTAAGGTTTTTTATTACTTGTTAGTAGTAATAGTCTTCATCATGTAGTGCCACATTTCAGACATCCTAGTTGTCTATCGATTCAATACGGAGTTTTGAAGATTTCCAGTCCAAATAATATTATACAAGTGAAAAACGTTAAGGTTCACGAGAATTACAGTCGTGCGCAGAATTATGCAAACGACATTGCTGTTTTAACGCTAGGCACCGTAGTAAATTTATTTCATTTGGTTTGCTAGAATGTGAATGCATTACTGCACTTGTTTGTTGTTACATTACAGTTAGAGAGTCTAATAATTTTCAGCGACAATGCACACCCTGTTGCTTTACCGGAACAAGGTGACACACCTCCAGCAGGAGAAACCGCAGTTTTAGCTGGATGGGGTTATTCTTGCAATGCTGTAAAAGGACATAAAAACTGCTTTACATTTTAGAGTAGTAGTGACGCAAAGGACCATCTTCAACGAGCAGACCTTTTCATTTATAGCGATGAAGATTGCTCAAAGGCACATGGCAGTAGTATAGATTCTAGGTACCATCTTTGTGGTGGCGTGCCAGAGGGTGGTATTTTTCTATAATAAATAATAAGATGATAAGGTTCAAGATTCATCATGGATTTTATTAATGGGATCATAAGTTTTATAATGGTGTTAATTTGAATGCTAACGTATACATCCATAACAAGTAACGATCGGGTAACTGAATAAAATGTATTCTGACTTTTAGGGTGATTCCGGTGGTTCATTGACACACAACGGAGTACAGCACAGTGTGGTTTCTTGGTCTGTAAAACCATGCACTATTAAAGGCTATCCGGGGATATATGCTCGCGTAGTAAGCTACGTTGATTCGATAAAACAACAAGTGCAAAACTAAAATACTTTAAATATGTACATGCAGCTTGGGACATATATAATGCGCAGCCCCAAAACGGAATAAAATGTAGTGGTTATGCAACACATGTAGCAGCTTTAGGTACTAATAAGCAGAGAAAAGCTCACCCTCTACGAATTACTTCACTTTTTTTTGCAGGCCAGTGGTAAACACCTTTGAATAACGACCGACCGTACGACATAGCTTAGGTTCAAATCTCACATCGGGCAGTATTTTTTTATTTATTTCTTTTGTGAATAAAAATTACCGTACTATTAATCAAACATTTATTTGTTGGTGTCAGTGATTATAGCTTTTTTTTTTAAAAAAATGTGATGATGTATATCGCATATTTTTTTCACCGTTGGCGTCGATACCAAACCACATGGATGGAAGTATCATAATTTTTTATAGTATGTATTGATAGCATATTAGTTACAGTGTAATATTATATTTACATGGCATTAATAACAAACAATGTTATTTGGCTAAGACATCAGTTTTTTATTTTTGTAAAATGTAACAGGTCAAGTTCAAAAAAATGCTTTAAAAAAGTTATCATAATTTTTTGTAGCATGTATTTATAGCCTATTTCACTGTAAGATTATGTTTTCCAACACCGGTCATGCTTTGTTGTCGTTTGTCTAAACAAATTGATTAACTCAAAAACCCTGAATAAAGATAGTAAATTTGTTTGCTGGTAAAACCTTTTATAATGCATACACTTCCTGCGGTGACGACAGGGAATAGTGTAAAGAATTCTGTGAAAGATGGGAGAATGTGTTCAAAACAGTGAATAAGAATTCCCCGAAAATGTAGAGATTAGATATCAGGGTCGGCGGAAGGCATATGGTGAATATGAGCACTCCATACTTCAGATTTTTTTGAGTGTCAAGTTCAGTAGCTGAAAATTTCGTATTTTAATCTTCAATATTCAAATCGCTTTCCCGCGCCTGTTTGGTTTACATGTGTGTGTAACGACCTTTTTTTGCACTCCATACCTCAGAAAATCATGTTCCGCCGGCCCTGTTAGATATGCGAACTTGTAGGTAGACAATTACAAATAATCACCTTTAGAGGGGTTCTTTTACGTGTTACTATATATACGTGAAATAGTTCAGTTTACTTTTAAATACTATGTAGAAGAAATTATGTCACGAATTAATAAAGGGTTTTCCAATAAGAGGTGTTATTTTGAATAGCCCGCTATTTCGGTAGATGTCACTTTTGAAGCTATCATTTTTTGACATTTGACAAGTAGAAACTACGCCATTAATAAATATGGAACGATACACGCTTCAACAACGCATTGAAATTATTAAAATTCACTATAAAAATGGTGAAAATTTGGCAGAGACGGTTCGTAAAACTCGAACACTTTTGGGTCACCGCGAAGCACCTTGTCGGACCGCAATACAGAAATTGGTGAAAAAATTCGAGCTCTTGGGACAAGTTAGTGATGTGAAGAATAAAACCCGTGCACGTCGCTCAAGAACAGCCGAGAATATTGCTGTTGTAGCCGAAAGTGTTAAAGAAAACCCAGGTTTGTCCATTCCTCGTCGTTCTTTGGAATTAGCCATTCCACAAACGTCATTACACCGTATTTTGCATAAAGATTTGGGTCTTAAGGCTTATAAAGTCCAGTTAACACAAGAACTCAAGCCGGCCGATCATCAACAACGTCGTGTCTTTGCTGATTGGGTCGTTGAAATGCATGAAAATGATCCAGAATTCCATCGAAAAATCATCTTGAGTGATGAGGCCCATTTCCACCTCGGTGGCTTCGTCAACAAGCAAAATTGTCGGATCTGGGGCTCAGAAAATCCAAGAGTTATTGTTGAAAAGTCTCTCTATCCTCAACGTGTGACTGTTTGGTGCGGTTTATGGTCCGGCGGAGTCATTGGACCTTACTTTTTCGAAAATGAGGCTGGAGCAACAGTTACGGTGACTGGATTGCGCTATCGAGAGATGATTAACGATTTTTTATGGCCGGAATTGGATGGTATTGATCTGGACAACGTTTACTTTCAACAAGACGGCGCTACGTGCCACACAAGCAACGAAACCATTGATCTTTTACGGAAAAAGTTTCCGGACCGTGTTATCTCTCGAAGAGGTGATCACAATTGGCCACCGAGATCTTGTGATTTAACACCTTGCGACTTCTTTCTTTGGGGCCACGTGAAAGAGAAGGTCTACGCCAACAGCCCAGCGTCGATTCAAGACCTCAAAGATGGAATTCGTGAGGCTATCGAGGACATAGGGCAGCCACTTTGCGATTTGGTTATGGAAAATTTCATGAAAAGGATATTGTCCTGTAAGCGTGGTCGTGGTGGTCATTTGCCTGATGTTATTTTCCACTATTAACGGCATACCTTCCTCTTTATAATGAAATAAACATCCGATCATTTATATTAAAAAATGGCACTTTTCTTTGAATATCAAAATAACACCTCTTATTGGAAAACCCTTTAGTATCCGATTCATTCTATTTTAGTTATAATTAGTAAATAAACCTATTATTCTGTACCTGCTGGTGTTTCCTATCCTGCCAAACGAAAATATAATTTATTTAACAAACAAGTAGTGAATGTGCTTCTTGAAATATTACAAGCTAAGTATTCCACATGAGTATATTATATAAGTAATCATTATTATTAAAATCTCAAACTGTTTTTATTTTATTATTGCACATACTTTCTGATATTTCTCGAAAAACATAAATAAAGAGAAAATTGTTAATGTTCGTTCATTTGTTAACTAAAGTGAACCAAGTTGGCTATTGTGGATGCAACAGAGTTATAAATCATGTTAGGTAGGTAAAGGAAAAAATAATTATTTTTGGCAAATCTAACATCTTAAAGCGTGATTTATAGCTCGCAAATGCAAACGGAATCAGAATTGGTGACGCACTAGCCGTAATCACAACATTTTAAATCACTTCCGACTACGCCTAGTGCGTCACCGACTTCGACTCCGATGCGGTTACGGAATAGTTATAATTCGCACTTTACTATAAATGTTTCTTTGGAATATATTGTTTATTGGAAGTAACCATTTACAATCTACAGAATATTTGAAACCTGTTGCTCTAGTATTTGACTGCAGGTAAGTCACTGATACAGTATTGATATAGATTTCTTTGAGCTGCTAGAATGTACTCTCTACGAAAGTCACTTTTATAGATTTTAGTAATTGCATTCTAAAGAGGTTAATTTTAAAAATACGATAAAAGACTTTAAAGTCGAATTTACAGCTAAATACAAGGGTCACTTGAAGAATGAGAGAAGTTTTATGGCTCTTCTTTTACTTATGCCGCCACCCGAATCTTCTTTGTCAAAATACATTACATGTATACTTTAGTAGTAAAAGTAATAAACCTAGTACAGGAAATCTCTAACTAAAACCGTTGCAAACCCTAAACTTGAAATAAACTACCTGTTCAAACTTATGGAATTACAGTTATTTCTTAGAACTACCTTTTATAATTTTTGTACACCATGTTCAAGTCGTTTGCCCCCTTTTCATTAGTATCTTTCAGTTTTCACCATGGGCGTCCGCTCCAATGGGCAAGGAGGGGCGCTTGCCCCACTGGATATCAAGAAATTTTTACAGTTGAATGTGTTACATGTGTTACGCCCATGGTTTTTATCTTCTAGCAGTTTAGATTTGGTGGTGTTTCCTAAGTAATATACACCATTGCATATAATTCTAGTATATGAAAATCAATATTCATAATTTTGTGTATAGTCCATTTATGGTACAAATTCTTAGAGAATTGCATAGTTTATTATTTATATATTGCCGTCACCTAAATAGCTTACCACTCTTATTGTTGTTATTTATTACTAATATTGTAATTATTACAATGGTATTCATTTTAATAGGTTTCTACTAAAGCATCATAAGTGAGTTTAATGCGAACTAAGTAATTTGGTATTTATAATATATATTACAAATACATATTATGTATCTTATTATCTATTACTGTTTCCTTAAAGGAAGCTTGTCTTTTGAAGTAGGTACTAAAATAATGGATGACGCCTATTATAATAAATTGAGAAATATGTTGTCATAAAATTTAACCATGCATTATAATATAATTTTATATCACATAGATATATTCTAGATAATAAATTGTCTAGTCTCTAAAATTTCTGGAAAAAGACTGTGGTACCTTTCAAATATAGGAAACTTGAAACAAGGAAAATTAGAAATTCTAATACGTTAACTTACACGAGGCAGAAAAATAACCTTAGCAATATGAGAAAGTATTGAAATATTTTCAGTCAAATACATAACAAATAATTATTCGCGCTAGGGTGAAACGGCTTGTAACTTTCCTAGAAATACTTTCAGTAATCCCTGCTGTCACCGCAGGTAGCCTGTGAAATAAAGGGTTTTGCCAACAAGTCAACAACAATGTCCACGGAGGGATCCTTACCCATTTATATAAGTTTTTATTTTGAAAGGTGATTTATTTATTTTTTAAGGTGATTTTGAGTTTTTAAATTGGTAGTAATTAAAATAGGACTATAGGTATTATTCTTAAATTCACGAAAACCAAAGGTAAGTAAAATCTAAGTTGATTGTCTAAAACATAATCATCTGTGCCTTTATTCATGTAAATAAACATTGAACATTAAAGATATACCTACTCCAATCTTATGCAACTTTATATTTTTGTTCTTATTTCAGAGGTTTACAACATAGTTTTTTTAGTGTGTATTATGTATTCTAATTATTTAACTTTTTTAAAACAGTTTTTTGAGCATGACCTGTTTTATTTTACAAGTAAATAAAAAACTGATCTTTTATTCAAATAAATTTGTTTTTTATTGAACGCCATGTGAATACTATAATGTTATACATTAATATGCTATCAATACATGCTATAAAAAATTATGATACTTCCATCCATTATCGACATGCGGTTTGGTATCGCCGTCGACGGTAAAAATATGCGACATACATAATCACATTTTTTTTTAAAAAAAGCTATAACCACTGACACCAACAAATTTGATCAATAGTACGGTAATTCCTATTCACAAAAAAAATAAATAAAAGAATACTGTCCGATACGGGATTTGAACCTAAGGTATGTCGTACGGTCGGTTGTAATGCAAAGGTGGTTACCACTGGCCTACGCAGAAAAGTAAAATAGTTCGTAAAGGGTGAACTTTTTTCTGCTTTAAAGAACCTAAAGCTGCTAGATGTGTTGCATAACCACTACATTTTATTCCGTTTTGGGGCTGCACATTATATAAGTCCCATGCTGTACTTGTGAGTTTTCATTGTTTGAATTTTTGTTTTCTTTATCTGTTGCGGTATACAACAGAGAAATATGTTTTATTGAACAGATTTTGCATCTATACTTGGATAGACAATTTTGTAAAACATGACCCTTTCTCATACAATTAATGCATAATTTTAAATCTCTTGCCTTCTGATTTCACTACAGTTGCTTATCTCATGTTCACCTTTACATAAAGAACATTACACTTCTAATCTGGCAAATACTAAATTCGTACTTGTACCTTGTTGGACCAAGAATAATATGAAACCAAATCTTTGATAATGATTGCCAGTACGGCGTTTCAAAGAGAGTTCTTAACAGGTGGAAACGATAAAAAATATATTTTTTGGGAAGAGAAAAATCACCTAAAACAGACCTTCAAACAAATAAAAGGAATAACTAATCATAGTACGAGTACCTGCTTAAAAAATGGCATTATATTTAAAATAGTGCTATTGTTATTGACTTATTTTTTGAGATTCCATTTAATGATTAGACTTTTGTAATTTTGACTTTTGTTTGTTAAAATGCTCAAAAGAGAAATTTAAAAACTGCCCCACGTAACTAATACAGGTACACCTATATTTTATAAAAAAAAATATGTTAAGGAATTATAAAAAAATAACAACTAAATATCAGAGTATATTCGGTTTTTCCCTTCTAGAAACATTCAATTACACAACAAACTGTACACTTAAGCATAGACATTATTATTATTTAGCAACTTAGACAATTCCAAGAAACATACACGTGCTTTAACTGTATGTACTATTGTGTGTCTAATTATCAAGATTTTTATGAGATATCTCGTTCATAATCTCTATTGCATGATGAAATTGATAGACTTTAGTTATTTGCAGATAGGGTTAAGGAGAATTGATACTTGAGATTCTACTATATAAATAGCCCGTCATCTAGATCAGTTTAGTATACTAGTAAACTTCATTATGTATAAACTAATTTTACTATCCGTTATAGCAAGCGCTTGTTTTGGTAAGATTATAATTATTCCTTTTTATTCCGATACTTTATAATGTGCTTTTAGCTTCACCACTTCCCGGTAGCGGAAGGGTAGTGAATGGAACAGACGCCAAAGAGGGAGAAATTCCTTGGATTGTAATGAGTATTTCGAATTAGACTAATTGTTTTTTTCTTAACATTTTGGCTTAATTGTAGATCTCATTAAAATACTTTGGCTCCCATAATTGCGGAGGATCCATTATAGATGCAACGCATATTTTAACAGCTGCACACTGTGTTGAGGGAACGTAAGGTTCTTCATGACTTATTAGCAATAACAGCCTTTATCATGTAGTGCCACATTTTAGATCTCCTAGTTATCTATCGATTCAATACGGAGTTTTGAAGATTTCCAGTTCAAATAATATTATACAAGTGACAAAAGTTAAGGTTCACGAGAGTTACAGTCCTTGGCTGAATTATGCAAACGACGTTGCTGTTTTAACGGTATGTAGCGTTGTAAATTTATTTCATTCGGTTTGCTAGAATGTGAATGCTATACTTCCAACATTATGTATGATTGCACTCGTTTGTTATTACATTACAGTTGAGTAGTCCTATATCTTTCGGCGACAATGTGCATCCTGTTGCTTTACCGCAACAAGGTGCCAAACCTCCAGGAGGAGACACCGGAGTTTTAGCTGGATGGGGTTATGATAAAGTACGTATTTCAATGCAAGTTACAATTTTGTAAAAAGACATAAAATTACTTTACATTTTAGACTGGTGGTGGCGTAATGGAACATCTTCAACGGGTAGACCTTATAATTTACACCGATGAAGACTGCTCAAGCGCACATGGTACAGATGTAGATTCTAGGTACCATCTTTGTGGTGGTGTACCAGAGGGTGGTAAAGGACAATGTAGTGTAAGTAATTTCTCTATTATCATTAATAAGATAATAAGATTCAAGATTCGACGTGGACTGTATTAATGGGATCTTCAGTTTTATTATTGTGTTAATTTCAATACTAGAGTATACAGCTATAACAAGTAACCATCGAGTAACTGAATAAAATGTTTTCTGACTTTTAGGGTGATTCCGGTGGTCCACTGACCCACAATGGAGAACAACACGGGGTAGTTTCTTGGTCTGTAAAACCATGCACCATTAAAGGCTATCCAGGGGTATATGCTCGCGTAGTAAGCTACGTTGATTGGATAGAGCAACAAGTGCGAAACTAAAATACTTTAAATATGTACTAGTACTACCTTTTAGATTAAAAAGGTAAAATAACTAGAAATAAATTCAATAAATGTTAAAATCAACAGTTCTTACTCTTTTCGTAACCGCTAATTTTCCTTTTTTAAATATGGGTACACATCAATTGATAAGTATGAAAAGTAATAACAATACAATTATTAACAATATGTTAGTAATGTCTATAATGATCTTGGTACAAAATTTGGTAAAGATTCACTAGATCATTTGCTAGAAATAACAGTTGTAATTTGTCAACACCACGGGCTGTTTGCTCAGGCTTTGCGTAGTATAGAAACAAACCAAATGGTAAAAATTGTTAAAGGGTTTTTACTCATTCTGTACGAAATTTTTTTTTAACAAATTATTCAGATGTTCGTTCTTAACTTTATTAGAAATAATAATAAATGCAATGAAATAAAATACATTGATATTTAAGGATTTCTGCAATATGACACAAATCATAACCTCAACATAAATAACTTAAAAGTTATGCATTGTTGTCAGTACAATATCTCCGATAAGTGTAAAGAAATTTTAGATTTTAAATTTGGGAAAACCGGTATATAATTTTTAAAAAAACAAGCATAAGAGCATGAAATACGTTATTAACAGTAAATGTCAAGATATAAATGTATTCGTACCCATTTAATGTTTACTTTGTCAAGATTTTCTAATATTTATGATTGTGTAATAAAGGTACGTTCGGTTTTCTATCTAAGAGTTGGAGCGACATAAAAAGTCGCCACCAGAGGTCGTATTTGAGTTCCTCAAAGAATGTTTTGGTTAACGAATTCCTATATTTATTGGAGAATGTGCCTATCGATCTTAGAACATGAATTTTAGCCGAACCGAAAAGGAACTACACTATAATCGGTGGATTGGCAGATGAGGTCGTAGAGCACCGCCAGCACGTTCGCCGGATTTAAATTCTATAGATTTTCAGCTATGGAGTCACTTAAAGGCAATAGTGTACTCTACTCCAATACAACAACTGCAACGGCGAATAGAAGATGCTTGTATGACTGTACAAAATCAAGCAGGCATTTTTAAGCGATGAAAACGGCTCAGCATTGCATTCCCTTATACGAAGGACACTTTATGCATTTCATATAATTGTGTTCGTATTACTAGTTGAATGAATTAAAATAATGGATTCAAAGGTGACTATAAAAAACCTGTGATGTGGGACTTAAAGAAAACAGAACTCAAAAGCCATGGGGATTAGAAAATTGTCATATAAACTGCCCTGCATAGGGCTGTTTAACGTCTTGAGTAAGTTTTTGTTTCGGAAAGCTTTAGTAAGTATTTGTGAAGCTGTTGTCGATTTAAGAGGGTCTATGATCCTTTTGAATCTTGTTATCTGGCTGAATCCATACTGGCGCCTTCAATTAATACCGATTTTGAGCTATTTTAGTGGTAAGTAAGCATTTCGAACCCAGACGTTTGTTAGTTGTTTGTTAGTCTGGGTATCAGCGAACTTAGTTCTTTGTGCCTTTTAGTCGCTGATTATAAGTCTGTGTCTTAAAGTTTATTTTGGCACGTAACAATATTTATAAAAAAATAATATATTATTACTCCTATAAACTGCCAGCCCACTTTTTTTATAATACCGTATACAGGACTCTATTAATATAATACAAAACATGAAGCATTAGTGGCGACATCTATCATCGGTTACGCGCATGACTAAATCTAAATAAATTTACAAGCAAACTAAATCTACATACTTAGTTGCAATATTTATAATGCGCGTTCTTATTATTAATAAATAAAACACATTATGAAGAACTAGATTATCTTTATTCATGACAACCATCTTATGTGTGTGTCTCCACTACATACTGCTTACATCTTATCTTATTCGCTAACAGCTTCCCTCTTTTGCAACAAGAATAAACAATAAAGAACATAATCATAATACGTAAATACATGTATCAACTACAACTATTATAATAATTGTTACAAATAATAGTTAATAACATACTTAGGCAGTTGAATAGTTCTACCTGATTTGGTTTTCTTAGTATCACTTTGAGAACCTAGTTTTTTTGTTAAAGTTTTAGAACTCTCAATATTTCCATTCTCTTTTTCTTCCTCCTCTTTCTCTCTATTAGATGGACTTGTAGTTTGCGTAGGTAAGACATTGTCAAGTATTTCATTAAAAAATTGCAACGGTAATATTAGTAAAGTTATCAGCGGAATATTTACGAAGAAACTTTCTATTCCGATACTGTCTGTTGTTTTCTCTAAATTGCACTAAATATGACTTCGGTTTTTTAGAATCGATAGCTAATATTTTAGCAGGATGCCATTTCCCTTGTAGCTCAAGTTGCACCATTACTTTATTATTGACGGCTAATGGAGATAAAGACTTGGAATGAACATCATAATATTGTTGTTGAACTTCTTGAGGCTTCCGTAAATGATTAAGATATGATTGAGTGCAATAGAAGGGAGTTAAAGGTAATTCTGAAACAGATAAGTAGCCATTAAGTCTGCATCCAAAGAGTAACTGAGCTGGAGAAGGTAACTGAGGAGTTATTGCTGTATTTCGGTACTCCAAAAGTGCTAAATGAACATCTTTGTTGTCATAAGTGGCTTTTTTGAATAATTTCTTTATGGTTTGAACATGTCGTTTAATAATTGTTTATATTATGGTAAACTGGTAAAGTGTTTAAGTTTTCATTGCTTAATAAAATTATGAAATAACGCATTAGAGAATTGTGAACCATTATCCATGTAGATGATACTAGGCTTGCCATAACTGGAAAAGATTTCTTTGAAAGTACAGACTATGGTTCCACTAGTAGTGTCAGTTTTTAAGTTAATAACCTTAAAGTATTTAGAATTAAGTAAATCAACAACTAATAGGCATTATTGATCATTGAAGTGAAATATGGTAAGTCAGCTGCGACTTGCTGCCAAGGTCTGGTTGGAATATCTTTTATAGTTAATGGCTTTTTCTGATTGAAGTTTTGAAACGTTGAACAGGCAGGACAATTTTTGATTACATCAGCAATCTGTTTTTTGAATTGGGCCAAAAAATTAGTTCATTTGCTCTAAACCGAGTTTTTGTAATTCCCATATGATTATAATGAAGACTATGGATCATCTATGGTTGCATTGATTTTGGAATAATTAATGCCTGGTTTCTAAAAAGAACACCACGTGCCTCGACTAGGTCATGTTCAGTTTCAATACGGTTTTACTATTTTTTTTTTAAGATTTTTTTATTCAAGGGCGATCCATGTTTCATAACTATCAGAAGTTAATTTAATTCTTCATTAGTCTGCGTTTTTCGAATTGATTTCTACTTATATCAATACAATCGATTAAATTAATTTGAGCTTCAATTGCAGTTTCTTTGATTGTAAAGTTTTTTATCATCATAACCTGCTCTTGATAGGGCATCAGCTATGAATAACTGAGAGCCTGCCTTATAATAAACTGTGAAGTCATACATTTGTAATTTCATTAACAATCTTTGTAGTCTTAAAAGCAAATTGTTTAAAGATTTTTTAAAAATGACCTCTAAAGGCTTATGGTCAGTTTCTAGCAAAAAAGATTTTCCATATAACTACTGGTAGAATCTTTGACACCCAAAAACAATTCCAAATAGTTTTTTTTTCTATTTGTGCATATTGAACTTGACCATCTGTTAAGGATTTAGATGCATAAGCTATTGGTGCACCATTTTGAATGATGACTGCCCCTCATCCATTCTTAGAACTGTGTACGGAAAGTGTAATTAGCAATAGTACTATAAGACTGGAGTATTAGAAGGTAATGCTTCTAAATGATTAAATTCGGATTGATGTTGATCAGTCCAAAGCCATTCTGCATGTTTCTTTAATAATTGTCGAAGATTAAAGGTTAGTTTTGATAAACTTGAGATAAATTTGCTAACATATGTCACCATACGCAGAAAACGTGAAAGTTCTTTAGTACAAGTTGGTTCTGGAATTTGTGTGATGGCTTCAATCTTATCATTCTCTGGAAAAATATCATTTGAAGATAGAATGTGTCCTACATATTTAATTTTAGTGACACTAAACTTTAATTTTTCTTTATTAAGCTTTATTCCACAATCTAAAGCTGTTTTAACACTAGTTGTAAAATGTTATCGTGTTGTCTATTGCTATTGTCTTAGCATATATGATTAAAACATCAATATAATTTTTTACATCTTTGATGTCTCTAAAAGTATCGGAGAATATACGATGAAATATTTCTGGAGCGCACGACAATCCAAAAGGAAGTCGAAAAAACTTAAATAGATCAAAAAGAGTGGCAAAAGTAGTTACAGGTGTAGACGTTTCAACTAATTCAATTTGCCAATATCCTTTATTTGCAGCAAGTACTGTAAAGTACTTTATACCACTTAATTCACTAGCGAGTTCTTCAAATGTAGGCAAATGCTGATATTCTCTAACAATAGCTTTATTAAGTACTGCAGGGTCTAAGCAGATTTTTAATTTGCCATTGGGTTTCGTTACTAATTAGTACTATTGGATTTACAAATTCAGTTGGTTCAGTAACTTTGCTGATTAAGCCATGACCAACCATTCTTTTAAGTTCTTCTAGTAAAGGTAAAAGTTGGAAAGAATCTTTCCTACAAAGAGTAATAGCAGATTCATAATCCTTTTTGAGTACTAACTCACAAGGTTTGGTCTTTATTTTCCCAATACCATAAAATAAATTTTTATATTCATCAAGTAATTTACCAATATTGCAGAAAGTAGTTATTAAATAGGCATACTTAATAACAGTACTGATTTAGTATCAGGATCTATAATCTCAAAGTTAATTTTGTGTTTCTTATTATTATTCTTAACAAATAAATTACAGGTAGGGTAAAAGCACCAATCCTCTGCCACCTAAAGCATATTTGAAGTTCAAATTCGTTTAAATTTAAAACGAAATAATATTTATCAATGAAACTTTCTGTATAATTATGCATATGTAAATGATATACATACTCAATCGTCAAAAGTCATTAAACGTTTAGTTTTACATGAGAAAAAAAATAATTCATTAAAACGGGCAATTTGGCCCCGTAATCCGCCACTGTTTACTAAAAATCCGCCGTCAAGGTCCTAGTAGCCGCCCTTTAAAGAAACAAAGCTATAAATATCGTATAAACGTGATGAATGATTATTTCTTAAATGATTACATACGAGTTTTTGGAAGCTTTATTCGGATCATATGTTTGACAAATAAAATCTTTTTTAGCGATATCTTCCTTACGCGCCATAAGCATAAAATAATTTAACAATTTTATGCCTTTCTTGCATTTGCTCATAAACGATTTATTGAAACGAAAAAAACTTATTAAAGAAAATACATGCAAATAGAAAATAAGTAATAATTAATAAACAAATGGATTTAATTCCTACTTTTTACATGATACTCTTTAAAGGTTAATTTTTCACTTACGTTGATTGTTTGGACATGTTGACTTCCTAAAATTAGATTTTTTTGAAGAGAATAATAACCATCAAATAAATGATGGAAAGATTAATAAATGTGGGTGCTAATCAACAAAATTAAACTAAAAAGTCGAGCAACAATAATATAAAATCTCAGTATTTTCGAATACGTAGTGCACGACAGTGGGAGGCGGCGAGCGAGTGACTAGATGAATCTGTGAATGCCGGTACTCTGCCTACCTTATTTTCGACATGTTTATTTAAAATCCAGGATTTTTTGTATTAAATATTAAGAAGGACCATTGCTTTAATTTACCAAACAAAAATTTTTACAAAGATGTTCAC
This sequence comes from Ignelater luminosus, assembly GCA_011009095.1. NCBI lineage: Eukaryota > Metazoa > Arthropoda > Insecta > Coleoptera > Elateridae > Ignelater > Ignelater luminosus. The sequence continues at coordinate 140,620 of VTPC01090590.1, forward strand.
AAAAATGCGCGAATCTTACCTAAAATGCAACCGTATCTTGTTAATAAAAACGCACTCAATGGCAGTCGTGGTAAACACAATCACATACTGGCAGTCAATAAATGCTAATAATTAACATATAACTTGTATTTGCCGGAATGAATGTAACATAATACTTAGAACGAAAGATGGTAGATAACACAGAGCTAAAAATCTCCGTTATTTATGGTGCGATAATTTATTTATAAAACAATAATTGATTCGTAGGTGGACTGCTGGAGCCGGACGTAATTAGGTGCGTTTACCCTACCTATTGTTTTTTCCTGCCTAAACTATTGCAGTTATCAAAATCAAACCCCAGACAAAAGTGCCCAAAATAAGAATATCCATCTGAGGAAAAAGTTGCAGAAATACTGACCAAACCGTTAAAAAAAATCAGAGCTTCTTTCCATGTAGATGATCGACTTTTGGCCGCTTACAAAACACCTACAAGCAAAAAACGGATATCAAAAAATCCCTTTCTTTAGCTACACATTCACATCTCAAATTTAATTCCAATCGTCAAAAGCACTCTTGTTATTTAAAAAGATTTTGTAGGGGGTTTACTCCTCCCACCTTGTCCTTGATGCGGACAAACGAGGGCTCACCGAGCAGCTATGCTGGAGATCCGGTCCTTTCAGAGGTCAATCAACTGGAATGAAGGGTGCGAGCTCACAGAGTAGATAAAACAACAAATAAGCCCAAAAACAATCTATATTGCAACACCAGGTTATCGTGTTAATACACATTACCTACAGGCAACATCTACCCTCTACGTCTTACGCCTGTCAGCCCCAAGCAATGCAGCAAGCAGGTTAAGGTGCAAGCAAAGAATCGGGACCAGGTTTTGGTAGGTGCCTTCAAAAGACTAAAAGCGCATACGTATACGTGGTATCTAAAAGACGGGAGGAACGGAGTTACCCAGCGGAGGCCAGACGATTCGACCGCCAAGCCCGTACAGAGATAACCTGAGCAGTATTACGCCGAATGGTCTCAAACTGTCCGCCGTAACACCGGCACTAGGACGAAAGGAAACAAGAGTCATCCCGCAGAGGCCGGACGACTCGACCGCCGCGCCGGACCCGCAGTAAGGTAACCTAAGCAGTATTACGACAAATGGTCTCAAACCGTCCGCCGTAATACCACCCCTGAGTGAAACGGGGTGGTAAGAATATATAAGGGCTACTGTGGGAGGAAGAAGGTATATCGGTCGGAAAAAGAATGCACCTCTATATGTTGACAGCTTACCAAGGTACTTACTCGCACCGTACCTGGTTATTGGCTGGAGCTGGAAAGCTGCTTCAACAACTTTGTTCCGGTCGGTCGCTTGCTTATATACCCGCCCGATTCTCCCAAGCTAGGCAACCAGCCGTAGGGAAAGGATCTGGAGGGAACAAAGCGAGCGAATGGGGACTAATTTCCTAGGCGTTTTCACTCCCTTGGTGATAATTAAAATTCCCTTAATGAATTCCGCACGGGATTAACATTAAATTAACGGATATTTATCAAAATTACATCTTATAAACTTAACGTAAAATTCATGCATTGTGTTCTAAAACGACAATTCGCAACTTTATAAACGCAGGAAATATAAAATTATTAACGGCTAATAATACTTAAACAGAAAATAAATTGTTTAAATAATTCATAACATAAATAAATTCAAATATATTTGCATTTATACTTCATAAATGTCTGTATTCGGTGTAGACAAGCGCGCCATAAACTGATTACTGATTAGCGTCTTCAACCGGTGCGTATGGTCCGTGGCATGTTATAAATTGTTATTCCGGTATTAAATCATAGTAACTTTGCTACAGATCAAGAAAAATATGAAACCGAATATTTGATTTTGATTGATAATAGATCGTTTCAAAGAGAGTTTTTAACAAACGGAAACAACAAAAAATATATTTTTTAGAAAGATAAAGCTTCCGAGAAAAATCAACAAAAATAAACTTTCAAACAAATAAAAGGAAATAACCAATCATGGTACGAGTACATGCTTAAAAATGGCATTATATTTAAAGTAGTGCTGATATGATAAGATATACGATGGGTACATGACGGCTATAACGAGTAACTTTATCAAAAACATTATTTTCTCGAGATTGCATTTAATTATTAGACTTATGTAATTTTGACTTTTGTTTGTTAAACTTTTAAAAGAGAAATTTGAAAGCTGTTACACGTTAATGTAACTAATGGGGGTAGGTACATATATGTTTTAGAAAAAGAAATATGATGAGGAATTCAAAGAAAAGATCAGCTAAATATCAGAGTTATTCAGTTTTTTCCTTTTAGAAACGATCAGTTACACAAAAGATTGCATTAAGCATAGACGTTATTATTATTTGGCAACTTAGACAATTCCAAGAAACATACACTTGCTAACTAACTAACTATATGTACTACTGTGTGTCTCATTATCAAGATTTTTATTAAGTGTCTCGTTTACAATCTCTGCATGATGAAAATGACAGAAAAAGTTATTTACATATAGGGTTAAAAAGAACTGATACTTCAGATTCTACTATATAAATAGCCCACCATCTGGATCATTGTAGTATACTTTCATCATGTATAAACTAATTTTACTATCCGTTATAGCAACCGCTTGTTTTGGTAAGATTATAATTATTCTTTTCTATTCTGATACTTCAATGTGTGCTTTTAGCTTCACTACTTCCTGGCAGCGGAAGGGTAGTGAATGGAACAGAAGCCAACGAGGGGGAAATTCCTTGGATTGTAACGAGTATTTCCAATTAGACTAATTGTTTCTTCCTAACATTTTGCTTTATTGTAGATCTCATTAAAATACCTTGGCTCCCATAATTGCGGAGGATCCATTCTAGATGCAACGCATATTTTAACAGCTGCACACTGTGTTGTCTCAAGGTAAGGTTTTTCATGACTTATCTTTATATATATAATTCTTCTGTACGTGTGTATGTCACTGAACTCCTCCTAAACGGTTGGACCGATTTTGTTGAAATTTTTTGTGTGTGTTCAAGTTGATTCGAGAATGGTTTAGATTCGCAATTTGACCCGGTTTTTCAATTTGGTCCAATTTAAATTGTTTATTTAAATATAGCCGATGTTACGGCGAGTAGTACCTACGTCCGCCGTCAGAGGGTACTTGGCGTGCGATCGCCATGTTGGCCTCGGTCTGTCGGATGTCTTAGCTGGGATTCGTGGCAGGAGAACAAAAATTCGCCATGTTGCGAAACTCGGCAGATGGCGCTGCAGTGGGTATCTCGACTTGAATGAATTTTTGTGTATGCATTCATTCATTCATTTCATTCATTTTGTGTATGTATTCATTCAATGCATTTAATTGTTCTAAAGCTTAACCAATAGTAAGAGAGAAAAGTTCCGTGGTCAACCAATAAGGAATCGTGGCCCGTTTTTTGCGAGTTTCGACTAATGACTAACTTCATTCGTTTATTTTTCGACATTTTAATTTGAGTGTATTATATTAGGTGTGTTTCGTTATTTTGACATTTTAATTTTTTCGTACGGTGTTTTTTGATATTTCAGTTGTCGCATTTCAGTGAATATTAAATGTATTATATTCACATATAAGTTACGTACATAAAACAATGCTACGTCTACGTGGACGAGGAGGAAATATTGGTCGACAGACTCGGAATTCACAATTAGTCCAGAATCGTCGGTTAAATAGATCGGCAGAAGATCAATTGACGGACAATGAAAATTTAAGGAGTAGTTATTTCAAAATAAAGAATAATGGAATTATTATATTATTTGTCTTTCATTTTATACTTTGTTTAATATCCTAATCGCTTGAAATATCATGCAGGACTGTTAGGCGGAACGAAGTTCGTCGGGTCAGCTAGTTAGTAAATATAGTCTTTACCATGTAGTGACACATTTTAGATCTCCTAGTTATCTATCGATTCAATACGGAGTTTTGAAGATTTCCAGTCGAAATAATATTATGCAAGTGACAAGGTTCACAAGAATTACAGTCCTTGGCTGGATTATGCAAATGACGTTGCTGTTTTAACGGTAGGTAACGTTGTAAATTTATTTCATTCGATTTGCTAGAATGTGATGGCTCTGCTTCTAACATTATGTATGATTGCACTCGTTTATTGTTACATTACAGTTGGAGAGTCCTATACTTTTCGGCGACAATGTAGTACATCCTGTCTCTTTACCGCAACAAGGTGCCAAACCTCCAGGAGGGGAAACCGGAGTCTTAGCTGGATGGGGTTATCCTTACGTACGTATTTCAGTGCAATTTACAATTTTGTAAAACGTTATAAAACTACTTTTCATTTTAGACTGGTGGTAACGTAATGGAACATCTTCAACGCGTAGACCTAATAGTTTACACCGATGAAGATTGCTTAAAGGCACATGGTAGCGATGTAGATTCTAGGTATCATCTTTGTGGTGGTGTGCCAGAAGGTGGTAAAGGACAATGCAGTGTACGTAATTTTTCTATAATCACTAATAAGATAATAATAATAATAAGATTGACATGGACTGTATAATGGGATTTTAAGTTTTATTATTGTGTTAATTTCAATACTTCCGTATACAGCTATAACGACTAAGGATCGAGTAACCGAATAAAATGTTTTCTGACTTTTAGGGTGATTCCGGTTATCCACTGACACACAACGGAGTACAACACGGTATAGTTTCTTGGCCTGTAAAACCATGCACCATTAAAGGCTATCCGGGGGTATATGCTCGCGTGGTAAGCTACATTGAGTGGATAAACCAACAAGTTCAAAACTAAAATACTTTAAATATGTACTAGTACTAGTTATTGGATTAAAAAATGTGAAATAACTGGAAATAGATTCTAAATGTTAAAATTAACAGTTCTTACTCTTTTCATAACCGTGTAATTTTCCCTTTTTCAACATGGGTACACATCAATTGATAAATATGAAAAGCAATAACAATAGAATTAATAACAATAAGCTAGTAATGTCGGTAATGTCGTGGTACAAAATTTGGTGAAGATTCACTAGATCATTTGCTAGAAGTAAAAGTTGTAATTTGTCAACATCACGGGCTGTTTGCTCAGGGCTTTGCGTTGTATAGAAACAAACCAAAAAATAAAATTTGTAATGATGTTTTCAGATACTCGCCCTTAACTTTTTATCGTAAAGAATATTAAATGCAATGACATAAACATCATTAACATTTAACGATGTTTGAAATATGACAGAAAACATAACCTCAACATAATTTACTTAAAACTTATGCATTGTTGTCAATATAATATTTCCCAAAAGTATAAAGAAATTTCAAATTTCCACTTTGGGAGAATTGGTGTATGACTTCCAAAAAAAGAAGCGTAAGTAGCATGAAATGCATTATTAAAATGTCAAAATATAAATGCATTCGTATCCGTTTAATCTTTATTTTGTCAAGATTTTGTAGTATTTATATTTGTGTAATAAAACGTAAAGGCGCTTAATATCTCATTGCATAAAACGAACTCGAGAGGTATTCAGTGTCAAGTTTTTTTTTACACGATTGAGGAATTTGAACAAAATAAGCACAAAATGACTCTGCCACTAAATAATTATTAGCTTTTCTCAAATTTTAGTTACTTAACAGCGAAGAATATAGCTTGTAAAACTTTTTGTTTTATGTTTTTGTTTACTCTAATACAACAACTGCAACGGTGCGACGGCGGGTAGAAGATGCTTGTATGTCTATACGAAATCAAGCAGGCATTTTTGAGCACGCTAAAGGGTCCAGCATTGCATTCGCTCACACGGAGGACACTCACTCACTCAGTATTTGATGTAAAATTAATTGTTTTTGTTACTAGTTGGTATTTTTTCTTTTTTATACTGACGCTTTATAATGATTTTTCAGACAGTTATGAAAACGACAAAATATACAATTGATTAAAATAATGGATTCAAAGGTGACTATAAAAAACCTACAAATGACCGTTTGATGTGGGACTTAAAGAAAGTACAACTCAGAAACTATGGGGTTTAGAAAACTGTCATATAAACTTTAATTGTTTAGTTTTAGGGGCAGAATATGCCCAGATACTGTTAGCCCACTTTTTTTTTAAACATCGTGTACGGGACTGCAGTAATAGAATACAAAACATGAAGCTTTACTGGCGACATCTATCATCCCTTACGCCCATGATTAAGTCTAAATAAATTCACATGCAAACTAAATCTACATACTTGGTTGTACTGTTATTACAAAAAGCATGAAGCATACTACATTGACATTTTTGTATTAGAATTCTGTTGTGCTATATAAACTGTGAAGAACGAGATAAAGTGTTATTGTACCCGGTTTATTAGCCCACAAGCTGTACAGCAATTTAAATACGAGGGTTGCTGTTTATATTTCTGGCCTTGGCAACACTGACTGTTTCCAGGCGTCAGCTGACATTTCCGGTGTAAACTTTACATTGTTGAATATAACCTCAACCACAACATTTTGTCATTTGAGTGCGATTAGTGTTGTTTGGATTATCGTGGATTATCACGACAAGAGTGCATCAATGAACTTAATATATTATATAGCGATGAAGCTCCATACTACAGCACTGTAAAAAACTGGTATAATGAATTCAAACGGGGCCGATGTTCACTCCAGGACGAAATCCGTGAAGACCGTCCAAAATCTGTCGTTGTGCCTGAAAACATCGATGCTGTGCGTGAACTGATTAAACAAGATCGTCATGTGACATACCGTGAGATTGAGGCATCTTTGGGCATTAGTATGACTAGCATCAACAAGATATTACATGATCATTTGGCCGTAAAAAAAATTTGTTCCCGTTGGATCCCGCATAACCTGACCAATGCTCAAAAAAAGGCTCGCGTCGACTGGTGCATTGAAATGTTGAAAAAATTTGCGAAAGGTGCATCAAAGGCTGTGTATAACATCTGCACAGGTGACGAATCATGGATCTATGCATATGACCCCGAAACAAAACAGCCATCAACTGTGTGGGTCTTTCAAGACGAGCCAAATCCAACAAAAGTTGTTCTCGGAAGAAGCACATCGAAGCAAATGGTTGCCTGTTTCTTTGGCATTACCGATCATGTGGCAACAGCGGCGTTAGAGCAACGTAAGACGGTCAACTCTGAATGGTACACAACCATTTGTTTGCCAGAAGTCATTGGAGAAATTCGGAAAACTTCAAAGAAGAGGCGAATCATTCTTCATCATGACAATGCAAGCTCTCACACCGCTGCTCAAACAATTGAATATTTAACCAGCCAGAAGGTCGAGTTGATGGGCCATCCACCATACAGCCCTGATTTGGCACCCAATGACTTCTTTTTATTCTCGTACATCAAAAACAAACTGCGTGGTCAACGATTTTCAACACCAGAAGAAGCCGTTTTTTGTTTCAAAACGCATATTTTGGAGCTGCCTCAAACAGAGTGGAAAAAGTGCTTCGAAAATTGGTTCAAACGCATGGAAAAGTGTATCAATCTTAATGGAGAATATTTTGAAAAACAATAAAACTAGTTTCGATTATAAATACTTGTTTTTTCATTGTTAGGCCAGAAATATAAATAGCAACCCTCGTATATTAATGCTGAAGTGAAGAGATTGTGTTCGTTTCAAAATTTAAGAAGAGATTATTTAACCAAAAGCAAACTAAAATATTAATATTTAAGACATGGATGATTTAAAATAAAAATACTAAAATTTAATAAGATTCTGTATGCTTTTGTATTATTTAGAAGTAAAACTGATTTTTTCCATTGTAGGAACAATATTGATTAGAGTATTTATACAAATAGAGATTATAAAACAAGTACAAGCAAAAAGCTACAATAATACAAATAATTCTGTTCATGAATTTGGTAATGCACCAGAAACTTCCAAAATTGTGACTGGTTCTAATAAATTTACTGAAGTAGAAAGTATAAAAAAAAACTTCTGGGGTAAAAGCATTGAATGATTGTTTAAAGCCATTTTTTCTAAAAACATTAGTTTTAGAAAAACCGGTCGACTAAAGCACTTGGTCCCCACAATTATTAAAACCAATAAAGTAACAGTAGAAGAGGTGATTTAAACAAAACATTACATATAGTGTGGTGTTTGTGTAAATCTAACTTTATATTGTTAGGTAGTTAAGGGAGGAAACTTTTTGCGTTGTTGTAATTACTAGTATATATGAACTGTCAACGAAGTGTTGTAATGTTTTGTCAAAGTTTGTAATCGTTGTAACAAAGCTATTGTAAAGGCTATTATAATTATTTGGGACACGGAGTACACTACATATAGTATCATGGAACACAGCGTGAAATAGTAGAATTACAAACTTGAAAAACAACAATGGCTTACAAACTAAACTATTTACTGTAGATGCAAATACTATGGAAACAAAACCTTTTTTATTAATAAAAGTTAAGTCATAAACTAATTGCATTACTGGACCCAGATTGTAAAATTTTCAGCAGAATCTTAAAAAGAAAAATAACAGAACACTCAGAAGAAGTACTAGGGGAGTACCAAGCAGGGTTCCGTAGCAACAGGTCAACAAAAGACCAAATTTTCGCACTCAAGGAGATACAGACGGACTGTTACCAGTACAAAATAAAACTATATGCTCTGTTCATAGACTTCCGCCAGGCGTATGATAGAATAGAGAGAGAAAAAAAATGTATCATGCTAGGCTTCCCTGGAAAGCTAGTAAAGCTAACAAAAATGACCCTTAATGAAATAAAAAACGAAGTGCTTTGGAAAGCAGCCTGATCAGAAGCTTTCCAAGTTAAAAGGAGATTGAAGCAGGGCGACCCGCTGTCCACGACCCCATTTAACCTCGTTTTAGAGGCGAAAATAAGAAATAGTAGAATAAAAAAGCAGGAAACAATCTTCAGTAACGAGCATCAATACCTTGCCTTTGCGGGTGACGTTGTGCTACTAAAGAAAACAAAGAAAGAATTAATAAGAATAACGAAAACAAATAGAAGAAGCAAGAAAATACAGGCTGGAAATAAATGCTAAGAAGACAAAATATATGGTAATGGGAAAGAACAGAGAAAAACGAAGAAAACTTGAATATAATAACCAGAGGAACCAAAAACTACGAATTCGAAAAGTGAATGAGTTCATGTATCTGGGGGGGCTGTACTGGTGAAGAATGGGCATGAAAGACAGGTGATACAAGCAAGAGTAGCTAAGGAAAACCAAAAATACGGAAGCTTGAAAACACTAATGAAATCCAAATACCTATCCAGAAAAATTAAATAAAAAATATACCGAACGATCATAAGACCAACAGCCACACATATGCGTGTGAAACCTGGGTGCTTAAAAAAACTAGAAGAGGAACTACTAGAAAGATGGGAGTGCAAAATTCTGAGGGACATCTTGGGAGAGATACAGACAGAAGAGGGATAAAAACGAAGAACGAACCAGAAAGTGTATGCGCTGTTTGGGGAACCTAGAATTACGACTTTTGTCAAGGCGCAGAGCCTGAAATGGCTAGGACATACAGAGCGAATGACAGGTGAAAAGATGAGTAAGCTGGTTCTACATAGAAAACCCATCGGAAGAAGGCGAAGGGAAAAACCAAGAACGAGATGGATGGAAAAGGTAGAGAACGATTTGAAGTAGGTGAAAATTGCTGACTGGAAGAGAGAAGCAATGGATAGAAAGCAATGGAAAATATTGTGAAAAATTTTGTATTAAAATTAAATGAATTGTAAATGAGTTTTTGCCCTAGACCTACAAGGCCTGTTGTGCACAATAAAAAAATAAAGTCAAACATTGAAAAAAGGTTAAACTTCTTTGCATTGCGGTCTTCAAGGTGATAAATAGGTGTGATGTCTTTACTTCCAAGAAATAACACACCTTAATGCTTCAACTAAATTTATTTATTTCTAACAAATACAATTAATCAAAACTATTAAAATTATTATAGCACGAACATGGAAATTGCGCAAACGAGGGCGTTAGCCCGAGTTTTGCGTAACCATGTGAGTGCGATAATAGTGTATCCCACGAATTGTGTACAAAATTTTATGTAGAACCGTTAAATTTTTTGCAAATGAAACCATTTTTGCTGCTCTCAATCATGGACTAAGTACTTTCGATCAAGATTTTATGATTATTAATTTAAAGTAACAGCTAAATCTCATTGTTCAAAATGATAGCAACACACTTAGCAACAGTATAAACAGTAAACAAATTTGAAAATATTATCGTACGTATGCGGTAATCTAAATATTACCGCACACTTGCGGTAATCTGAAACATTACGCTATCCCAGAGAGTGCGATTTATAAGATATATCTCACGGTTGTACATAAATATTATTTACAACAGCTTCTGTCATTGTTTATTCAAATCCCCCTGTTTTCAAAAACAACATAACCATGTACTTTGGGTGGCTTATTTTACAATAGGAGTAAGGGAGGTGGCAGCTACCCGGGAAGAGAGAGAATGTAATGGTTCAGGTGTCTAGAATCTGAATTTTATTTGAATGACAAGAACAAGAGACGATCCCGAGTAAAAATAGCTGTCAGATGTACCTTACCAAACGCAGGATATGCCATTTCTAATAGGTAGAGTGTGAACACACTTGTCAACGTCATTTTTGAAGAATAGTCATATGTTCGTCAACTAACCTTAAATTTTGATGTCAGCATCATTTTAGCCATAAGCGTACCCAGCAAAGTATGTCTTTTAGATAATCTTCTTCTTGTCAATTCTTGTTAAACTGCTTATTAAAGTAGTTTTATTCTTTACAAATCCCATTTATATTGGAAGTACAATTAATTTTGTTATGATCTGGTCTCAGGTGCTTTAAGCCTCTGATTCTAGAATAAAAAGAAATTGATATAAAAGTATAATTTGCAATCCTTGGAATATCCGAAACAATCAGCATTAAACTTGACTTGACGCGGTCTGAAAAAAATCCGGCAGCTTTTTGACCGGCCGGAAAAGTTCGAGAAGCCCGAACGACCCCGACACTTCCTGAAGCTACGAACGGTCCGAGACACCTGAATAACCCGAGAGGCCCGAACGACCCGATAGGGCCGGTGTAACCCTTAAAAAACTGAAGCCCCGCACGACCAAGGATCTCAGCGCATGCAGGTTTCTACGGTACAGTAGAAAACTTTTCCGCTTTGGTTCAGTATAACAATAAAGACCGCGCTAATCCATACGAAAACAACGCTCGTCCGACTCAGTAAGAGAAAGTTGTCGGCCTGGTGTAGTACGAAGATTGTCCTCTTTGATTCAGTATGAATACAATGCTTGTCCAGTTGAGTTCAAAAATAACGCTTATCCAAGTCTGTACGATGATCGTCCGATGCAGTTTAGTACGACTCAGGCAGTCTGCTTCGATCACTACAGAAATAACGGCCTGAAAAGCGCGACCGACATGATAAGCTCAACAGGTCCGACAAGTCCGATAAGCCGCAAAAACGTACCAGGCCTGAACTGCCTGATAAGCCCAATAAATTTTTAAAATGCGGCTCGACCCGACCTAAACCCAAGTTTCGGGTCGTGTCGCGCAAAGGTCCAACTAAAAGATCCGATCTCTACAAGCCTCTAATCTGCATTACAGTTACTACATAATCAATCAGATAATACTGCTGCCGATGTACTACGTGAGAGTCTTGAAGTTGATTGATTAACTGCTAGGCTCGTTTTTGTGGAAATCATTTAGATAATGTTTATTGAAGCTTCAACTAACATCGATTGTTCGTCGTTGTTGAAATACGTTTTACATGGTTGGTAGAGGGACAGTGATAAAACATCTCCAGCATTACCTTTAATTCAGTTTTACAACATAATACCCATGCATAATTACCGGAACCTGGCACGTACGTCTCCCGGCGGCCTTTCCCCGGCGTGGACTATTACCGGCACTGATATATTTCGGCACGGAAGTATCCCGGAACGGATCTCTCCCGGTGTAGATTTCTCCCGACACGGATATTTACCGGGATATACGTAAAATTGAGGTTTCGACTATCCTTAGTCCACAGTATCATGTAGTAACATAATTATAATATTATTGTAATAATAATAATAATAATAATAATAATAATAGTAACATAACATTGAGCTGGTTATAACCAGTCATCAGCGAGAAAGCTTGTTAGATGTTAGGTTAGAGGTTAAATTATATGTTACGTTTTATTTATATTGTATTATTTTATTATTATTATATTATTACAATTTTACGTGTATACCGGGAAATACCCGTGCGGGAAAAGGCCGCCGGGAGATGCCCGCAACCCCGTAATTACCCAGACAATTATGTTTTATTGTTTTTCTTTGTATATTGTCTTCATTAGGCATTTATTCTAACATCTGCTTTGACTGACCTTTAGAACTGGCACTGTTTTATTGTCTAATCACTAGCAAACTGGACTTTTAAGTACTTTTATATAGAATGATTTTATCATATTGAAATCTGCGTAGTAGGGATTGCAATCCCGCAGCATTTTCAATCCCGCGGAATTGACGTGCTGGATTGCTCCGAGCGGGATCCTGCACTCTCAATACAATTTTACAGAATCATAATAAAACAAGATGTTTTTGTTCGAAAAATCAACTTTTATTAGACATATCATATATTAAACAATCAACACATAACAGTATGGAGCTATATACTTTTTAGGAATAATTAAAATATTTATTTTGACTAATTTTTCGATGCCTTCTTTGGTATGAAAAATACTTTTGCTTATGATTATTCCACCCTTGCTTGTTGTTATTGTCTTGTACCTAATACCTAACAGTCTTATGAAATTGTTTTACGCTTATTCAGTCTTACAATTACTAATAATCAAATCATAATTTTTAATCATTTTTCTTAGGTGCTATGACTATGACTAACCTATAGTGCTATCTTTTGAAAATGTGCTCTTAAAAAGCAAATGGTGTTTATGATATCATCTCCCAGCCTGCTTCTTAGAGAACTACAAATATATCCTGCTGCAGAAAAAGCTCTCTCGGCTTCTACACTAGTCGGTTAGACAGTATTGTCCTCTGATTCCATCGGACTCAAAGCACGCCATTTCTTTTTTCAAAATTTTCTCATAATCCTTTTGCTTGTTGTCTGACGCGCGCCGCCGCCAAGCGGTAAGGTCACTCAGCGAAACGGCAACGTCGCGCTCTTTGAGTAAAATTTTTATTTACGTGGGAGATTTGGAGCCATATTTCAAAGTTGCGGGATTTGCGGATCCGCGTTTAATGGTGCGGGATTCCGCAGGCCAATAAGTGGAGCGGGATCCTGCATGCATGCGGGATCCCGTTTGCGGGATTGCAATCCCTACTGCGTAACCTTCGCATGAGAATAATTTCAATCAATCCTTCTGTTGTATTTGTATTTAAGTTATGTCTACTGCTATGTAAAATAAAACTGTAACACATAATTTTAATAATTTTATTTCTATCAGCATTACTTCTGCAGCCATGACATGTGGTAATAATAATACCCATAATGCAATGCAACTTTTTCATTGGCATTCTCGCACTGTTGCCATACTTACTTAAACACTAGAATATAACAATTGCCCTTTCAACTACAGGACTACAGGCACTTTAATTCTGATGTAATATAGTATGTAGTTCCAAGCACAGATCAATCTATTGCAACTACCTCATCGAAAACTTACAAAAATGACCCAGATCCTTGACAATTTGCAGTTCATTGTAACCTCAGAAGTTTACTACACCTGTTTAGAACTTTAAATATGAACCTGAGCAATGAGCATGCATGAACATGTCAATCTAATTCAAAACAAAACACATTTCAAACCTTAAACTGTAGGTGACTGTTTAGTTTTAACGGCAGTCAATTTAAATGTAAACTACTTGTTTACACTCTTTTACTAGTTTTACGCTAATGCGTAATATTACTGTTTACTACCGATTTTATAAACAAATATAAAAAAACGCTATCAGTAAAAAGATTTTCATTACTGAATGTCATGTCCTGATGTTTTAGATATGCGAAAGCTTCTGATAAATTCTTTATCATTCCACTTATTCATGTTATATCCACACACTTTGTTTTCTCGATTGACAATCTTCACTAAATTAATTAATTGATTCACGATCCAGCTCAATTTCATCATCGTCGTTGATAATATTTATTTTGTGCCATTAATATTATAATGCATGTATTCCAAACCGATATATCTTTGTTTCTTACAAAAGTTCACTTTAAACATTTACTTGCTGCTTTCACCAACTTATAACTTAAAGCTTATTGTTCTGACTACTCAACGCTTATGTTCTGACAGAGGCGTGTGCAGTAGCGCAGTCGTTGCAAAACAACAAACTTTATCAAGTTACTTTTTAATATAATTTTTCTGTCTGTCTGTCGATATTGTTTTTTAATAAATGAAGTAAAACCATTTTGGTATAAATAAAATAATTTCACAATTCAATGGTGTGGATTAACAAAAAGTCGTCAGGTATTATTAAAATTCCAAACATCTTGAACACTCACATTAAGTTACTTATCAAGAAGATATAACTCGGTGGATTTGCATTTCTTAATTACAGGTCGGATTAAATTTACGCACTAGTTTCATTTATAGCAGCCTTGGTTTTTCAATACGACAACTTACAATTTCAACCTAACATCCCACCTAACTTTATTTTAGCGTGGGGTAACGAATAAATTATTTAGGTTCTAATTTAATATTATTTTTTAAAACAGGGGTTTTGTAACGTTTTTAATTATCTAAAGCACTTCTAAAGGCCTGGTGATTTAATACGCCTGTAAATTGGATCGAAAGATGTTTTCCAATACAAGTTTTGAAATTATCAATTTCCAAGTTTACTAAACCATGTAACATGTGCAATCTTCTAAGGTAAAGTTAGGAAAAACACTTCTTATACTTATGTATCACCTTACATATCGCCAAAGTTATAATATGAAAATCAAATCCTATGTCCACTTCTTCCTTATTTCGAACAATATGTCTGATCGATATAACTTTGCTCTGCATGCACCCTTTATACTACTTCATACTACATAATACTGATTTAGTCATAGTAGTCAGCATCATCACCACTCGGCTATTGCAATGTCCAGTGATAAAGTAAAAGAAAGTTAATTTTGTCTTTATCCAGATCAAGTTGGACAGATAGGAAAGGTGTCTTAAGTGTTTAAGTCTATAGTGTTTAACTATAATTCTAAATTTTGAATTCGTGCTTGTACCTTGTTGGACCAAGACTAATACGAAACCGATTTTGATTGACAATAGATTGTTTCAAGAAGAGTTTTTAACAAATGGAAACGAAAAAAATATATTTTTTTGGGAAAACAAAGCTTCCGAGATAAACCAACTAAAACAGACTTTTAAACAAGTAAAAGGAAATAACAAATCATGATACGAGTACGTGCTTAAAAAATGGCATTATATTTAAAGTAGTTCTGTTAGTACTGATAAGATATACAATGAGTGCATTACGGCTATAACGAGTAACTTTGTCAAAAACATTCCTTTGTTCAAGATTGCTTTTAATTACTAGACTTTGTAATGTTGACTTTTGTTTGTTAAAATTTTTAAAAGAGAAATTCAAAAGCTGCCCCACGTTAAAGTAACTAATAAAGGTACGTGCACCTATGTTTTAGAAGAAGAAATATGTTGAGGAATTCTGAGTAAAGATCAAATAAATATCAAAGTATATCCAGTGTTTTGCTTTTAAAAACATTTAGTTACACAACAGACTGTACACTTAAGCATAGACACAGCAGCTTAGACAATTTCAGAACCATACACTTGCTTTAACTGTATGTCCTGTGTGTCTCATTTTCGATATTTTTATGGAGTATCTCGGCCATCATCTCTACTGAGGCATTTCACGTGAAATCGCATAATTTTTGGAGAAAATTGACCTTCATGTCTTAGATTTTACTAAAACTTTTTTAAACGTTTTTCTAAAACAAAATAAGGGAAACGTATTTTTTATATCTGGATAATTCTAATATTATGGTAATTACAAAGCATCAAAAGTTTCCAAAAATTTATATGCGCTCCCCTGTTTAAGTGTAAATATTTCTCGTTCTTTTTATGGCAGGCACTTGCTATTTAGATTAAAGCAAGGGCTGAGAAGCATCTTTTCATGCATATACACAAAAATTAAATTAATGGTTACCTATGTGATTTCTAAGATGTTTTATTTTATAAAATTAATTTTCAACATTAACCCGATGTTTTAAAATTTTAAAAAAATATGTGTACATTCCTTGATACTTCCTCTATAAGCGTGCAAAATATCAAGATGGAATTCGTTTTGGTTAGTTTGTAATCACTTAGCGAACACCGGCGCACGATGATCAATTTTGAATAATTAGCTAGATAAAATGTAGAAAATGGAATTTCTCATTTCGAAAAAATAATAATATACGTAGCAAGTTAAAGAGTCAATTTTTAATATACTGTAGATTTAACAAGTCTGGACTGGTCCAATTTGTTGCGACCAATGTTAAAACTAGAGGTATTGTATTGATGCACTTTTGCTAATTTTGCTATTGCTTTTACTATCCGTTATAGCAACCGCTTGTTTTGGTAAGATTATAATTATTCTTTTCTATTCTGATACTTCAATGTGTGCTTTTAGCTTCACCACTTCCCGGTAGCGGAAGGGTAGTGAATGGAACAGACGCCAAAGAGGGGGAAATTCCTTGGATTGTAATGAGTATTTCTAGTAAGACTAATTGATCTTTTTAACAACTTAATTTTGTTTCTAGGTCTCCTTAAGAAAGTACGGTTCCCATTCTTGCGGAGGATCCATTCTAGATGAAACACATATTTTAACAGCTGCACACTGTGTTGTGTCTGCGTAAGGATTTTCGTCATTTGTAAGCAATAACAGTTGTTATCATGTAGTACCACATTTTAGATCTGCTAGGAATCTACAGATTCAATACGGAGTTTTAAAGATTTCCAGTCCAAATAATATTATACAAGTGAAAAACGTTAAAGTTCACGAGAATTACGATCCTAATCGGAATTATATAAACGACGTTGCTATTTTAACGGTATGTAACGTTGTAAACTTATTTCATTCGGTTCGCTAGAATTTGAATGCTTCCAACATTATGCATTATTGCACTCGTTTGTTATTACATTACAGTTGGAAGAATCTATAAAGTTCGACGACAATGTACAACCTGTTACTTTACCGGGTCAAGGTGCCCCACCTCCAGGAGGAGAAACCGGAGTTTTAGCTGGATGGGGTCTGCCATACGTAAGCACCTCCAAGAACAATTTACAATTTTGTAAAAATACATAAAAATTACTTTACATTTTAGACTGGTGGTGGCGTAATGGAACATCTTCAACGCGTAGACCTAATAATTTACACCGATGAAAATTGCTCAAAGGCACATGGTAGCAAAGTAGATTCTAAGTACCATCTCTGTGGTGGTGTACCAGAGGGTGGTAAAGGACAATGCAGTGTACGTAATTTTTCTATAATAGTTAGTAAGATAATAAGATTCAAGATTTATCATGGATTGTATTAATGGAATCATAAGTTTTATTACTGTGTTAACTTCAGTACTTACGTGTTACATCTATAACAAGTAACGATCGAGTAAGTCAATAAAATGTATTCTGACTTTTAGGGCGATTCCGGTGGTCCATTGACATACAACGGAGTACAGCACGGTGTAGTTTCTTGGTCTGTAAAACCATGCACCGTTAAAGGCTATCCAGGGGTATATGCTCGCGTAGTAAGCTACGTTGATTGGATAAACAAACAAGTGCAAAACTAAAACACTTTAAATATGTTCTAGTACTAGTTATTGGATTAAAAAGGTGAAATAACTATAAATAAATTGTAAATGTCACAAAACTGTTTTTCTTATTGTTTCCATAACTGTGTGAATTTTTCTTTAATGTCAGTAAATATAAATTGGCTAACGGAAGTATTAAAGTATTAAATACTCTTATAACTTAATATTAATTCCATCTTATCGATTTCATCCGGCAAATTAACTAAATCGCATACATATTCCGGATTAAAAAGGTTTGCGGGCGTTGGTTTCGATGAAACCAACAAAGCACTCTACTACAGCTACCTTGGATGCTTCGACTTTCACATACCACAGAATTTGACTAGTTTGATCCGTGCGGAAACAACCGGCGTGCTATCAAAAACGATGCAGAAATACTTGACCACGTTCTCCGCTTGAATGATTTTCTTCCTTAATTGATCGTCCAGTACGTTGATAATCTCGTTCTGGATCTGGGATGATAAGTAGGTGACCGTCATCGTGTTTCCTAACTTGATTTTTGTCAGGTGTTCACTCGAAACAGGATGATATTTTGGCAGTAGGTTTACCAACTCCAGAAAGTTTTTTCTGCTGCTCCACCGTCCAAATTTTGCTTTGCTAGGAATCTTACAATGTCCAATAACCGCATTAAAAGGTCTCTCCATTCTCTTTCCTCTTTTCGGATAACTTCCTATTTAGCTGTGGCAATGGTACTGCCTCGGCGAAGTCTAATTCTCAAAGTTGTCCATCTTGTAAAATTTCACAAGTAGCCAGCGTTGTTTTCATGTTCACCGACTTTCGGGTTGAGCTTCCACCACTGGTTAAATCCCTCTCACTACCGAAAGCCGAGTCTGTTTCTAAAAGCGCAAACAATCGGCAACAGAAGCAATACAACAACGATTTTGATGGGGACTACACCATCCGGGATCGCAAAATCTTCTCGCCGTTTGGTATCTGTCGATAAAACTGCTCTTTGGTCAATCTTCTAGTTTTTCTCTTCTCTTTTGCGAAAACACCAAAACGAAATATTTCAGCAAACTTGGAGTAAAGATTCTGCAAAACGACTGATCCTAGTTGGATCGCAGGTCGTAGAAAAAGTTGTTTGGACAACGACCAACGTCCTTCAGCTTAACACCCAACCCTGCTACAAGAAGCCGAAGGACCTTGATTAACAAGAATTTAATATTTGTTAGATCACAAATAATATGCTGTTTATTTTGATACAAATTATATCTTGTTTCCGAAGAATTGATAAAATGTATTTTACCACATTCACTATAAGATTGTATGTTTGACCGTTAGGATTAATTATGATTAATCCATACCCTTAATTTCCATTCATGCGGAAGGGAAAAAGCAAACCATAAACTACTCCCACTACGTCCGCTTGCCTTCCCCACTACTCTGATTTGTTAGCGAGGAGGGGGAAACCTCCTCGGGTATACAGGGTGTTTCATTAATAATTGGAAATATTTTAACTGTAGAATCCTGAGCTCAAAATATTAAGATTTAACCCAAATCACTTAGATAAAATGTGGCTCCTTACCGAGTTACAGGGTGTTTTATTTAAAAATTTAAAAACTATTCGTTTTAATAAATAACATTATCTTTTGTTGCTTATAGAGATTAAAGTTTCATTTGCGTAATAAATGCAATCCTATGACCCAAAAACACCGACATAATTAATACACATTAAAAGCAAATAACTGTGCCGCTTCATTTTTAACTTTAAATATCTCGAAAAATAATGACTATATCGCTATGAATGAAAAGTATGTTATTTACATAGAAAGTGTTGAAGAATCGACAAATTGTGCTAGAATGGCAATTCCGCCAGTGGCGTAGAATTTGAGAAAGATCAACCATTCACTTGGCCCTATCGTACGCCTCTGGTAGTAGCCAGAAACGTTTATTTAATATAATCTAGTGGGGTGTGCAGTATCTACACTTCCTGCCAAGTATGACAAGGATACGTCAAATAGTTTTAAAGTACTGGGTACAAACAGTTTTTAAATTTGTAAATAAAACATCCCTGTAACTCAGTAAGGAGCCACATTTTATCTAAGTGATTTGGGTTAAATCTTAATATTTTGAGCTCAGGATTAAAATATTTCCAGTTATTAATGAAACACCCTGTACAAGCAAATATCCGAGCATCGAAAGGCAGTTCTGCTCGATCCCGTCCTCTCCGCTCTAGCAGTTGCAGAGGTAACTACAAGTGAGTATTTAAGGGTGGATAAGTACACTGTTAACCACCAAGGTGCCCTCCTGTATCGTTTCTCTTACCCTTACCTGTTCACCGCCCCTGTAATCTCCGTTTACCGTCTTTCTCTCTCTCTCTCTCTCTCTCTCTCTCTCTCTCCTTTCCCGGCTCGGGATACAGTCATCGGCGTAGTACGCTTGAAGCGTCCTCCGCGGTCCAGTCCTAGAGCGGCTGCCCAGTGCCGGCGCTAAAAGGTGGCCATCGGGTGGACAGCTTCGTTCTCTGTCACCTCTTGTCAACACTTTTTAGGGCACGAGACCCGAACCGAAATCCGACCGATCACCCTTCTGGGCTTGCATTAATCCTTTCACGTTTGCTGCACGGCTTGGGTAGATTTAAAGACGGTTTGGCTTTGCACCCATTGGCTTGTATATAAATGTAGTACACCCGCATGTGTTGTAATGTTATTTTGCAACATTGCGTACGGTTTCTGAATTTCGTTTTTTTAATATAGTTATTTTATTATGAGCTCATTATTTTATTCTTTCTAAGGCATCTAATAAAATTACTTGCGTTGTTGGAATTAATCTTTCACTGCTTGCTAGATTTTGTTTAATTTCATATTTTTATTTCCATATCTTTATTGTTGGTACGTGTCGTTTGGAGCAAAAGCTATAAGAATTGTGATATTACAATCCAGATGTGTTTCCTGGTAAACCTTGGCTAGAGCCAGTTTACACTATATTTGAATGATCAAAAAACTTTCCACTGGCAATAGGCTAGTACATTTATTTACTTCCTTTTGGGTGTGAATCGAACTTTTTTTTGGCGTTCGAGGCACATATGAAGTTGCCGGGACCGGGAGCGTATCGCCCCGGGGCCACGGGACTTGACGACCGGCTTCCCTAAGACAAGGTAGCGCGCGTTCTTCTCACAGCAAGACATTGCAAATTCGTGTCGTTTTATGTGATACAGTTTTTCGTTTTTGTCGAAGTTTTACAAAGTGGTTTGCGAACTTAATTTCGTTCCCCTGAGCGGATTCATAACTCAGGATTTGCAAATGAAAAAGGAAAATATCCTCTGATCTTTCGTTCTATCGAAATTAGTGAATGCTAATTTATCTCAACCGAGCATCTCGGGTTTGTGCTAAGAAGTCAGTTCCTTTTTATATATATATATATCGTGGAAGCTTGTGTTTTGTAGGGAAAACTCGGTTTTCTTTCTTGTGTGCACTGTGTTAAGCACGTAAATTAATAACTCTGGACGATCGCATAATTTTTAAAAGACTATTTTGCAGATATAAGTATCGCTTGTTTATCGCTTGTTGAAGGATTACTAAACTATAGACAATTCACGCTTCATTTTGTTAAAAACTTCATTACCTGGTCGAAACCTTTGTCTGCCGAAGATACCACTGCAGTTACAGCCAACCCTCCCAACCCTGGACATTGTTGAAGGAATTGTATTAAAGATAAGTTACTGTTTAATTCATCTTGCTGGTTAATATCAATGTTTTTGTGTGAAACCCCGCTGTTGAGGGTGTTTAGGAGGTATTCAAACTAAATTCAATAATGCATAAATGAAGTAACAACTGAACTTATTCATGCTCTGCAGAGTCATTGTATAATCAAACTCTTAACGTAGTAATTCAGATAATTTAAGTCGAAAACATTCTTTTCAAAATTGTAAAGACTTAAGTGAAAATCTTGCAGCCAATTCACGAAGTAATTATTCTTATTTGTGGTTAAATATCTTAATTAGTCTTTGTGTTTTACTAATAAATGTTACTGAACATTTCGATTCATTTTATCGAGTAAAAAAATAATCATTCAATAACGTAATAGTTTCTTTTTTGTGATTTACATTTATTTGCCTTTAAGTAAAAGTTACGATTTTATTTGTTGTTTTGACGTTTACTCTGTTTTATACAAACATGTTGCTATGAAGTGAATAAACTGTTATTATTGTATAATTTCGCATTGTTTTATTGTGTCTTTGTTTTGTTTTATTACTATTTTATAGGAAAAGAGAGATCACTTGTACCTGCTAATTGTGAGCCAGATTTGGGAAGGATTATTGTCCAAATTTTTACTTTTACCGTTGTATTAAATACGTTCCTGTAGGTGGATAATCCCAAGCAGACAAAGACCACGATGTGTGTTGACTAATTAATATATCTATTACATTTATTATTGAACCTTCAACTGAGCGATAAGGGGTGCTGCAATGTTTTTTTTTAAGTAAATAAATAATAACCTTCCTCGGGTAAGTTTGTTTGGGAAGCGCTCTAATATACGTCCAAAGTTATACACTACCCTTTTGTTGATGTAAGTGCATCTATACACGGGGTGTTAGTATTCAAGGTACATCTATACAGGGTGATATTCCCGAAGGTGCTTATATACAGGGTGTTAAGCTGCGGGAAGCTGCGCGGGTTAACATAGTGTTTTGGATTTACAACTTCTGGCGCCCTTAGGTTTTACCATCTTTAAGTTACATTGAGAGATTCTGTGAGTGTGTGAGCTTTTATCTTATAGCATTTAAGGTACGTTCATCTTGAACCACGCCCATCTGCGGCTTGGAGCTACGGGATTTAACATCTACCGTCCCTCTGCACCGGTATTAGGCCACTTTTTCAGCTTTTTCCCGTTACAGTGTTAATACAGATATTGCTTGAACTATTGGTGTTTTATTATTGAACACGCTATAGGAGTGTAATTCCAGCCAATCGACCCCTGGAGTGTCGTATTTCCATCGTAGTTAACTGGTAAGCACTCGTTCAACCGTCTCAAGGGCGAGGTGGGGGAAGTAAACCCCCTTACAAAATCTTGCGCCCGAGCACCGATCTACCGAGCACCAGTAAGACAACGCGTCACATTTTCTGGCGCTCGAGCAAAGACGTCACAGTCACTGACGTCCGCCGACCGAAAAAAACGTCACAACTGCTGGCCGTTAATCGAGGTTCTGGGATCTAGGCGGTCGAAAATGGAAAAAGTCCAGCTTAGTTCGCAGATTTCTTTCTAGAAAGTCTTCAGCTGGGGCTTTCCGCCACTAAACAATGGTGTCGCTTGATAATAAAACAGAATCTTATTCAGCTTTTCCCTGAGTGAACCTTGTTCTAAAACAAGACATTTTAGACAAATTTTTAACGTTTAGACAAATCTTTCTGCTTGCCTGTTGTCCCGGGGCAATTGTTTTATGCTGGATGCCGTTCCGCTGTCAAAATGATGTAAACGCTTCGGAAGTGAAGACTGCAGCATTACTATTCACAAGTATAGTAGGTAGTCTATTTAGGCTAAATATTTTTTGTGACATAGAAATACTTACGGCCGTAGTTGGAGAGGCTTGAGTGATTGATATGTCGGGCCACTTAGAAAAGCTGTCAACGATTACTAGAAAATGGTGACTCAAAAATGGGCCGGCATAATCAACGTGAACGCGTTCCCAGGTTCCCAAATATGAAAAGGTACTTTGACTGAGTCATTCTTGAGTTCGAAGCACACAGAACATGATTTTGACAAATTCTCGAACTGTTTGTCCATATTTTTCCAATAACAGAATTGTAAGGCTAAGTTTTTCATTCTAACAAGTCTCTGATGAGTGGAGTGCAGTTTGTTTAAAACATATGGCTGTAAAGTTTGAGGTATCACAACTCTATCTTCTCGAAAGATAACTCCATCATGAAGACTGAGCTCCATCGATGAACACGGGCCATTTAGTAAATCCTGCTTTAGGCAAAATAACTCTAGATCACGTCCAGTTTCTCTAGATAAAGATTTATGTGTTAATAGTTAATTTACAAATATCATACTCAATATCAGCGGTATTTGAAATTACAGGTAGAGGAGCTCTTGACAAATAATCAGCATTTCCATGCTCTTGCGAACGACGATATTTTATTTCACAATTAAATCCACTGAGAAACAGCGCGTAGCGTAAAAGTCTTGATGCTGTTATTTTAGGAAGTTTTTTCCTTAGGGCTAAATATGAGGCACAATGACTTATTATCAGTCACAAGAGTAAACTTCCTACCATAGATGTAAGGGTAAAAACAATGTAAAACTAATAAATTGCAATTGTTTCCCTGTCTAACAGTGAATAATTTTTCTCAGCCACTGAGAGTGATCAGGATGCAAAAAATATGAAACATTCGGTGTCATCAACGATGTGAGACAAAATTCCAGATATACCTACAGGATTTGCGTTCTTCGTACGCACCAAGAGAAGACTTAGATCATATCGGACTAGAACGGTATCACTGGAGATGGTTCCTTTGATTTTCTTAAAGGCATTTTCACATTCTCTGGTCTACTTGAAAACTGGTCTTTTTTTGAGGAGACTGTATATGGGAGACATAACGGTAGACACGCCCTTAATAAATTTAGAATAATATGTGACACATGTAACGGGAAAATGCCCAAAAGTATGCACAAGTCCCGCATAAGCCAGATGTCGGTAGATGTTCAAGCCCATAGCTCAAGTCGAAGACGGGAGTAGGTTCCAAAATAGTAAATAATCCAGGCTTTGATAATCTTACCTGGACCTAAAACTTAGCTCTTGGCTGAAAAGCCTAAAAGAGATACCAAAAGGGCGCTAGGAAACAGTTATGCTAAAAAGAAATAATCCGCCGATCTGTCCCCACATCGGCGAAAATCCTGTATATGGGTGGCCATAGGAAGTATCACCCTGTATACAGAAACTTAAAATTGTATTTGGATGCTAAAATGCACTCTCCACTCTATACGAAGCTTAATAAAATTATCATCATCAAAAACATAAAATAATAAAACATCATAATGTGCAACATAACTTCGGCATCTCTCTCTTTCTCATAATTAAAATAAACTTTACAAAACGTTAACTCTATAACACTCTTAAATTGTCAGAAGCAAAAAATTTGATTCTTTATTACTGGAAACCTGGGACACTCATAACACAATACCTTACCTGATTGTTTACACAAATAAAGCTTAACAAATAAAATACCAAAATAGATTAAACACAGTTGGTTTATTATATCTTCAATATGCAAAAAAAATGATTAACAAAGATTTAGTTCATGAAAACATAAATTAATGAAGTTAATAACGTTGAAAATAATTCAATATGGATTGATAAAATAAATTTGAATAACATCAATTATAAACAGAAACACTTTAAAACTTTACACAAAGAAACACGATATAATCATGTTCAAACGAAACCTGAAGGGTTCGTTATCAAACTTAAAAAAAACTATTAAGCAACCCAAAGTAACCATTAAATGATAAACGCTAAAGTATAATCTGCAAATAAATTTGCAATACTTAAACAACAAGAAATCCTCAAAATGTACATTAACCAAAAATAATAGATTAGTGAGAATACATCTCCAACCATAATAATAATAAAATCAAAGCCCTTTTTCCGGAAAACATTTACTTAGGTGTATACCTATGAAATGAGACTTTTTTTTTCAATTTTAAACGTTTATTAACAAAAAATGGTTACAAATTTAATCTTCAAAATAATAGCCATCGCCAGCGACACATTTTACCCATCTCTCAGGCAATTTGTGAATGCCGCGCCAAAAACATTGGCCGTCTTTGGCCGCAAACCAATCATCGAGCCATTTTTTGGCTTCTTCGTGAGAATTGAAGCGCTGCTCGGAAAGTGCGTGGCCCATCGATGCAAACAAATGATAATCGGAAGGCGCCAAGTCTGGTGAGTAAGCCGCATGCACCAGCGGTTCCCAATCGTACGTCTCCACCAATTCCCGGGTCGCTCTTGTTCTATGTGGTGGTGCATTGTCATCAAGAAAAATTACTTTGTGACGCCGATCGGCATATTCTGGGCGTTTTCGGTGTATAGCGCTGTTCAAATCGGCCAATTGTCGTTGGTAGCGTGCACCGTCAACTGTTTCACCTGGTTTTAATAGCTCATACCAAATCATACCATGCTGATCCCAGAAAACACACAGCATTGCCTTGCGGCCGAAGCGATTTGGTTTGGCCGTTGATTTTGGCTTGTGGCCATTTTTCATCACCCGTAACGATTCGATGCAAAAAAGACTTCCTTTTGAACTGGGAGAGCAGCATTTCACAAGTGGTTTTTCGGTTCTCTTGCTGCCTTTCAGTCAGTTCATGCGGCACCCATCTTCCGACCTTTAAAATCATGCCCATGTCTTTCAAACGTTTGCAAATGGTTTTTTGGGTCACTCCCAACTGCTCTGCCATCATTTCTTGCGTTTGACCATCATCTTCATTCAACAATGCTTGCAATTCGGTGTCCTCAAACTTTTTCGGTGGCCGGCCACGTTCCTCGTTCTCCACGCTAAAATCACCACTTCGGAATTTTTCAAACCACCTGAAGCACTGTGCTCTGCTTAGAGCATGTCCACCGTAAGCTTCTATATGCATTTGATGAGCTTGAGAAGCGTTTTCCTTCAATTGATAACAGAAAATCAACGATGTCCGCAAATCGTAGTTTGAAGGCACGAAATTCGACATTTTTAAGAGCGAAGAAAATGCGTTGTTGTATGAAACATCACAAACAATGAATTGAATATTGTTGACAGATGACAGACGAAACAAATAAGACATTTGGGACAGTTTAAAAATACTCCTAGCGACATCTGTGGTCTAATAGCTGAAAGTCTCATTTCATAGGTATACACCTGGTACAATGCTATTCTGACTTACGTGAATAACAAATTTAATCGCTGTGTCTCGAAGTTTACACAAGGACAATACAAAAAAAACATACTAAAACATAGTTCTTACTCATAAACAATGTGCAGTTCATCCGTCGAGTTCCAGTAATCCAATAAAAGCAAAAAGATAACATTGTTGAGAGATCGGTGCTTGTTATTAACAAAACTAAATCCACAAAATTTTAAAATCACTATAATGACCATTTTTACAAAACACTGACTTTAATTTAAAGCCACAAAAGAGAGTGTACTTTACACATCACACAAGATATCCGGAACCAAAGTAGTTCCACTAAAATTGGAAATGGGAAATGGAGTTCCTTTTCCTCGATGAAAAGTTTCCCACGAGATGACATGATGGTAACTTTTATTCCAAAAGATAAAACAATAGTTTTCCCAAACAGCAAGAATTTCTAATAGCTCGTCGCAACTGATTATTCCCACAAAGTGGTTTGTTTTAACGCCGATACGGCCAACACTGTGTCCATTGACACTTATTTGAGGTACATCTCCACACAAATATTCAGGGTAAGCTCCCGTCGTCCGTGAATCCCAAGGCCACATCCGACAAAATTGTTGCTGCCATAATTGTACCTCCTGCTAGAAAATATCTAGCAACTACACCAAAAACTAAATCGGGCGATCACGACAGACAAATTGTTGTTAGCGACCGAGCCCTCGGTAGTCGCACCGCGCCCAAGGCGCGAGCGTCCAGCCCGAAGCCAAAAATGGAACTCTCCTGTCTTTACTGCAAACTGTTTTGATCAACCCAACAGTTGCAACAAAATATCAAAGCACAATGCTAAGTCAAATCAACCACAAATAGCTCATAAAAAATAAAAATTTTGCACACCTAATTTCTCTAATTTAAAACGGCCTTTTATACGACCGCGGATTGCTGACGATAGACCATAAAACCCTATAACACAAATAACGATTTCTAAGAAGACCAGAGCCATACGAAGTGTTTAGTCTGCTTAAATTTACTAAAAATCACGTATTGTGATAATTTGGACAAAGAAACTATAATATCGAATTTATAAATGAAAGCCAAATATAAACTATTCTTGCAATGAAGAAACATAAAACAGGTTGTTAAATGCATTTTACTTTTAACAAAGAACTTCAAAGAAACCTTAAGCAAAATGTTTGATAACCATATAAATATGACTGAATAAATTTTATAAACAGAATCGGGACGATAAATTCGCAGTAAATGAATACATTAAAAACGAAATTTGCGGCAGAATCCGGATGATTATGCCAAACTTCAAAATGACATTACACACATTCAATAAAGTTTCTAACGTCTTCAACATTTTGCGGTCTAGGAGTATTGAGCAAAGGCTTTACTTTCTCTGGAGACTTTTGAATGCCTTTCTCATTCACAACATGGCCTAAATACTTAATTTCGAAAGCGAAAAAGAAACTCTTTGATTTTTTGACATACAAGTAATATTTTTGTAATTTTTCGACACTTGTCTTGGGTGACACTCAGTTAGAGTTGACCCCCAAATAACGATGTCGTCGAAATATGTTATTGTTCCCGGAAGCCCCTAAAGAACAGAATCTATGAACTTATGGAATTCGTTTGGGGCAGCTGTAATTCCAAACGAAAGTCGTTTCATTAAATACATACTCCGGTGAGTCAAAATGACTTGCAATTTCTGACTTTGTTCATCAACTGACAAATGAAGGTATGCTTTGCAAATATCTAACATTCAAAAAACTTTACCCCATCGAAGACTATTAAAAACATCATCGATAAGAGGTATCGGATACAGAACATTTTGAAGATGTTGATTTAGTGTCACTTTATACTCTACACAGAGTCTTACTGTGCCATCTGACTTAGCTAATACTACCAAAGGGCTACCCCACTGGGAGTAATCGAATCGCTCTATCATACCATTAACTACTAACTGGTCTAATTTTGTATCAACTTTTTCTTGTAGAGCGTATGGGACTTGTGTATGTTTATCTTTCAGATTAGATGCGGTCAAGTACGAAGCAGTGTTTACATTTTGAATTGGATTACAAGGTAATCTGTTAACGTCAATATTTAAGTGTTGAAGTCATGACCGATCAAGTAGAGGAGATGATGACGCAAAAATAACATAGATGCCTTCTTCTGATGTTTTGTTTTCATATGAAATTTGAACATTTACAATTCTGAGTTTTCTAAAAACTTCCCCAGTAGGAAAACATTTGGGTAGACTTCTCTGTAAACTTGCTCACTAATAATTGAGATGGGACTGCCAGTATCGATTTCAAATAGTATTGTGTCTGAACCAGTTTTTATAGGGACCGTCAGCTTATTATCACCTTGATTAATTGAAAACTGTGATTTTTCACAGGAGGAGCCATTATCTTCAATAACAAGATTAACTGATTTATTTTTCTTGTTTTTAGTTAGAGTTATTATGCACACCTTTGCAACACGCGTAGCCTTCGCATAAGAATAATCTCAATCAACCCTTCTGCTGTATTTTATTTAAGTAATGTCTACTTCTATATAAAATAAACACGTAATTTTAATAATTTTATTTCCATCAACATCTGCAGCCATGACATCCTATAGCAATCATAATATCCATAAAGCAATGCAACTTTTCCATTGACGTTCTCGCACTGTTACCACATTTATTCAAACACTAGAATATAACAGCTTCCTGAGTTTCCCTTTCGACTACAAGAGTACCCTTTAATTCTGATGTAGTATAGTATGTAGTTGCACGCACAGATCAATCTATTGCAACTATCACATCAAAAACTTACAAAAATGACCTAGATCCTTGGCAATTTGCAGTCCATTCTAACCTCAAAAGTTTACAACACAAAGAGACTTAGTAGTGCAGTAATAATCCTGCTGTTTAGGACTTCAAATATGAACCTGAGTAATGAGCATGCATGAACATCTAATTCAGAACAAAACTTAATCTTTATCAAACACATTTCAAACCTTAAACTGCAGGTTACTTTTTAGTTCTAATAGCAGTCAATTTAAATATAAACTACTTGTTTGCACTCTTTTACGAGTTTTGCACTAATATGCAATGTTACTGTTTACTAATATTTTTATAAAAAAATATTATAAAGAACACTATCAGTAAGAAGCTCTTCAAGTTAGTGAATATCATGTTCAGATGTTTTAGATATGCGAAAACTTCTGATAAATTCTTTATCATTCCTTTTATTTATGTTATATAAACACACTTTGTTTTCTCGATTGACAATCTTCACTAAATTAATTAATGGATTCACGATCCAGCTCAATTTCATCATCGTTGTTAATAATATTTATTTTGCGCCATTAATATTATAATGCATGTATTCCAAACCGATATATCTTTGTTTCTTACAAAAGTTCACTTTAAACATTTACTTGCTGCTTTCACCAACTTATAACTTAAAACTTACTGTTCTGACGACTCAACGCTTATGTTCTGACAGAGGTGTGTGCAGTAGCGCAGTCGTTGCAAAACAACAAACTTTATCAAGTTACTTTTTAATATAATTTTTCTGTCTGTCTGTCGATATTGTTTTTTTAATAAATGAAGTAAAACCATTTTGGTATAAATAAAATAATTTCACAATTCAATGGTGTGGATTAACAAAAAGTCGTCAGTTCTTATTAAAATTCCAAACATCTTGAACACTCACATTAAGTTACTTATCAAGAAGATATAACTCGGTGGATTTGCATTTCTAAATTACAGGTCGGATTAAATTTACGCACTAGTTTCATTTATAGCAGCCTTGGTTTTTCAATACGACAACTTACAATTTCAACCTAACATCCCACCTAACTTTATTTTAGCGTGGGGTAACGAATAAATTATTTAGGTTCTAATTTAATATTATTTTTTAAAACAGGGGTTTTGTAACGTTTTTAATTATCTAAAGCACTTCTAAAGGCCTGGTGATTTAATACGCCTGTAAATTGGATCGAAAGATGTTTTCCAATACAAGTTTTTGAAATTATCAATTTCCAAGTTTACTAAACCACGTAACATGTGCAATTTTCTAAGGTAAAGTTAGGAAAAACACTTCTTATACTTATGTATCACCTTACATATCGCCAAAGTTATAATATGAAAATCAAATCCTATGTCCACTTCTTCCTTATTTCGAACAATATGTCTGATCGATATAACTTTGCTCTGCATGCACCCTTTATACTACTTCATACTACATAATACTGATTTAGTCTTAGTCGTGAGCATCACCACCACTCGGCTATTGCAATGTCCAGCGATAAAGTAAAAGATAGTTAATTTCGTCTTTATCCAGATCAAGTAGGACAGATAAGATAGTGTTTAACTAGAATACTAAATTTTGACATACATAACATTTAAAAATACATGTATATGTACAATTAAATGGACCCCATCCGAATTGGAGTATATTAATATAAATTAATAAATCAAAAGGATTCTCCAAACGGTTTTAAATGTGAGAATTGTAAAACGTTATCCTCTACTGATGAGACCAGAATAAGGTCGAAACAGATCTGTCTAGCGGTACGTTATACAATTCTCACATTTAAAACCGTTTGGAGAATCCTTTTGATTTATTAATTTATACTAAATTTTGAATTCGTGCTTGTACCTTGTAGGACCAAGAATAATACGAAACCGAATCTTTGATTTTGATTGACAATAGGTGGTTTCAAGAAGAGTTTTTAACAAATGGAAACGACAAAAAATATATTTTTTTTTGGAAAACAAAGCTTCCGAGATAAACCAACTAAAATAGACTTTCAAATAAATAAATGAAAAAAACTAACCATAGTACGAGTACGTGCTTAAAAAATTGCATTGTATTTAAAATAGTGCTATTGTTAATGATAAGATATGCGACAGATACATGACGGCTATAACGAGTAACTTTGTCAAAAACACTTCTTTCTCGAGATTACATTTAATTATTAGACTTATGTAATTTTGACTTTTGTTTGTTAAAATTCTTAAAAGAGAAATTTAAAAACTGTCTCACTATAATGTGACTAGTGAAGGTACATCTATATTTAGAAGAAAAAATATTCAGGAATTTTAAGAAATGATCAACTAAATATCAAAGTATATTCAGTTTTTTTCTTTTAGAAAGATTCAGTTACTCAAGATATTGCACACTTTAAGCATAGACATTATTATCATTTAGCAGCTTCCAAGAACCATACACTTGCTTTAACTGTATATACTGTGTATGTGTATCGTTATCGATATTTTTATGAGATATCTCGGTCATCATTTTTACTGCATGATGAAACTGATAGACTTTAGTTACTTAGAGAAAACAAAGTTATTTACAGATTAGGTTAAAGCGAATTGACACTTGAGATTCTACTATATAAATAACCCATCATCTGGATTATTGTAGTATACTAACGAACTTCATCATGTATAGACTAATTTTACTATCAGTTATAGCAACCGCTTGTTTTGGTAAGATTATAATTATTTTTTTCTATTCTGATACTTCAATGTGTGCTTTTAGCTTCACCGCTTCCTGATAGCGGAAGGGTAGTGAATGGAACAGACGCCAAAGAGGGGGAAATTCCTTGGATTGTAATGAGTATTTCTAGTAAGACTAATTGATCTTTTTAACAACTTAATTTTGTTTCTAGGTCTCCTTAAGAAAGTACGGTTCCCATTCTTGCGGAGGATCCATTCTAGATGAAACACATATTTTAACAGCTGCACACTGTGTTGTGTCTGCGTAAGGATTTTCGTCATTTGTAAGCAATAACAGTTGTTATCATGTAGTACCACATTTTAGATCTGCTAGGAATCTACAGATTCAATACGGAGTTTTAAAGATTTCCAGTCGAGATAATATTGTGCAGGTTAAAAGCATTAAGGTTCACGAGGGTTACAGTCCTGCGCAGAATTATGCTAACGACGTTGCTGTTTTAACGGTATGTAACGTTGTAGATTTAATTCATTCGGTTCGCTAGAATTTGAATGCTTCCAACATTATGCATTGTTGCACTCATTTGTTATTACATTACAGTTGGAAAACCCTATAGTGTTCGGCGACAATGTAAAAGCTGTTGCTTTACCCGAACAAGGTGCAAAACCTCCAGGAGATGACATGGGAGTTTTAGCTGGATGGGGTTATGATAAAGTACGTATTTCAATGCAAGTTACAATTTTGTAAAAAGACATAAAATTACTTTACATTTTAGACTGGTGGTGGCGTAATGGAACATCTTCAACGCGTAGACCTAATAATTTACACCGATGAAAATTGCTCAAAGGCACATGGTAGCAGAGTAGATTCTAGGTACCATCTTTGTGGTGGTGTGCCAGAGGGTGGTAAAGGACAATGCAGTGTACGTAATGTTTCTATAATAGTTCATAAAATAATAAGATTCAGGATTTATCATGGATTGTATTAATGGAATCATAAGTTTTATTATTGTGTTAACTTCAGTACTTACGTATACATCTATAACAAGTAACGATCGAGTAAGTGAATAAAATGTATTCTAACTTTTAGGGCGATTCCGGTGGTCCATTGACACACAATGGAGTACAACACGGTGTAGTTTCTTGGTCTGTCAAACCATGCACCATTAAAGGCTTTCCAGGGGTATATGCTCGCGTAGTAAGCTACATTGATTGGATAGAAGAACAAATAGAAGCTAAATCACTTTAAATATGTACTAGTTATTGGATTAAAAAGGTGAAATAACTATAAATAAATTGTAAATGTCACAAAACTGTTTTTCTTATTGTTTCCATATCTGTGTGAATTTTTCTTTAATGTCAGTAAATATAAATTGGCTAACGGAAGTATTAAAGTATTAAATACTCTTATAACTTAATATTAATTCCATCTTATCGATTTCATCCGGCAAATTAAGTGAATCGCGGACGTATTCCGGATTAATCAACAATCAACAACGGACTCTACCACAGATACCTTGGGCCCTTCGATTTTCACATACCACAGAATTTAACTAGTTTGGTGCTATCAAAAACGATGCAGAAATACTTGACCACGTTCACAGCTTGAATGCTTTTCTTCCTTACTTGATTACCCAGTACGTTGATAATCTCGTTCTGAATCTGGGATGATAAGTAGGTGACAGTTTTCTAACTTGATTTTCGTCAGGTGCTAGCTCAGAACAGAATCGTATTTTGTCAGTAGGTTCACCAACTCCAAAAAGTTTTCTCTACTGCTCTAACCGTCCAAATTTTGCTTCGCTAGAAACTTTACAATGTCCAATAACCGCATTAAAAGGTTTCTACATTTTTTTTCCTGCTTTCGGATAACTTCTTATTCAGTTGTAACAATGGTACTGCCTCGGCGAAGTCTAATTCTCAAAGTTGTCCATCTTGTAAAGTTTTCCAAGTGGCCAGTGCTGTTTTCATGTTCACCGACTTTTGGATTGAGTTTCCACCACTGGTTAAATTCCTCTCACTACCGAAAGCCGAGCCTGTTTTTAAGGGCGCAAACAATCGGCAACAGAAGCAATACAACAACGATTTTGATGGGGAATGTACAATCCGGGATCGCAGAATCTTCTCACCGTTTGGCATCTGTCGATAAAACTGCTCTTTGGTCAATCTTCTAGTTTTTCTCTTCTCTTTTGCGGAAACACCAGAACGAAATATCTCAGCAAACTTGGAGTAAAGATTCTCCATAACGACTGATTCTAGTTGAATTAGTATCACTTGCAGGTCGTCGAAAACGTTCTTTGGACAACGTTTAACGTCCTTCGGCTTAACACCCAACCCTGCTACTGGGGAACCAACGAACGTTATCCTCGCAAACGCTTAAAATCTGTTCGCTACTAGAACACCTAATAGGAACTTCGGGCACCAATTTTAAACTACTTGTGTATGTTTACACGTCCGGGGCATAACAAGAGCGGCGGCAGCAGAATTGTTGCGAAAGATTTACAACCGCGATAGCAGACATAAGGCGGCTCAGCCGCCCCTGGTCTGCTGCCGCCCGGGGCGTCCCGTCCTCCCGGTCCTCCACTTGCTACGTCATTGGATCTCATAACAGGATTTTCTAAAGCCCAGAAGTTGTCTACCTGTTGTTGCAGGGACAATTTAGGAGCGTTTGAACTTCCTAAGGTGTTTGCAGGATTGTCGTAAGTGGCGCCTCCAGTAAAACCTAACTACGTTTTCGGAAATACTAATCCGTTTGATCCCTGAACTTGCCCTACACAAAAAAGTTGTAAGAATAGCCAGGCTCGTATTAATAAGTCTGTATGACTGGAATTGTAAAACTCAGGGTCGGCTAATCTTAGATTTTTGGGTGTTTCCACGTTTATAAGGTTGGTGACTACTAAACAATTCAAGTCGGTTTCAAATGTGCTGCACCGCAATTTAATTTTTACATATCTTTTTCGATTTACAGAACTGACGGTTCCATTAAGACCTCGAATTTCAATATTTGCCTCAGTCGGAGTCAATCCTAAACGGTTACACATTGATTGGGTAATGTAATGGGACATTGGTCCCACATCGAGAAAGGTTCTGCATGATTCGTATTCATGTTTTGCATTTTTAATCACAACAATTGCCGCTGATAATAGAGAGACAATTGAATGCGTCTTTACTGAAAATGAATGATTATTTATCATAACGGAATTTTCTTGGATATGCAATAAAGTGTTGTGTTTCTTGTTGCAAGTGCGACATTTCATATTTAAACGGCAATCTGCAATTAAGTGATTGTCACGTAAGCAATTTATGCATAAATTAAGACGTCTCACTTGCAAGGACCTTTCAGCGACGTCTAACGTTTGAAAGTCGTCACAGTGAGTTACGTCATGCGATGTATTTTTGCAAAAT
Organism: Ignelater luminosus; assembly: GCA_011009095.1. Taxonomy (NCBI): domain Eukaryota; kingdom Metazoa; phylum Arthropoda; class Insecta; order Coleoptera; family Elateridae; genus Ignelater; species Ignelater luminosus. The sequence continues at coordinate 176,094 of VTPC01090590.1, forward strand.
ACGCATAGGATATTCCTGTGAGTAGCAGTATTCGCAACGGTACGAGATTTATTACCATTACGAAATTGATTAGGTTTTGACAGAATTATTTGATACCAAACATTTGTTATTTAGTGTACTATTTAATGATTCTAAAATTGTGCAGATTTTTCGAAAAAATAAAATAAATATTGTTTGCATGTCAGTACTGCGTTATCTAAGGAAGTTTGCCATTCTCTTTTAGTTTTGTTATCAAGTTTTTCAACTATAATTGGCACTAATAAAGAGTCCCATGACTACGGGATATTCTAATATTTTTAATGCCGATATGTTAGAAGACGCCGCATCTAAAAGTTTTCTAAGTTCTCTATGTGATGATTTAATTAATTTCGGAGCTGTCAGAATTGTGTAAATATGATCTTGCACGATAAGTCGCGTATTCTTGAAATTCGATTTTAAAATCTTCCACGCCTCTTTAAAATTGTCTTCTTTTACCTGTAACGTTTCTGTTGCTTTTAAAGCCTTGGCGTAGAGACATGATCGTAAATATTGCAACCTTTGCTGTTGTTTAGAGTGTTTACACTATTATTTTCGTCTATAATAGATGCGAAAAATCTGAAACCTGGGAGTGACGAATCTTTAATCTTCTTGATTACTGATCACGTTGAATTCGACTTTTATTCTTTGAATCAATTAATTACGTGAATCAATCATGCTCGAAGGATCAATCTTAAACCCGATGGGTGCTTTCTGTTTGATAAATAACTAAGATAACTTGTTTCATTTAAAATTTTAATGTTGCTACTATACATATTTTACATTGTTACCTATTAGACTGCTTCTGCTTATCTAGGTGTCGCAGCATGGTGTCGTGCATGGTGAGAAAATCACCTATGCAGTGTTAGCTGCCTTTATTATTACTATTCGTGTTATCAATTAAGTTGATGCAATGGACAAAGCCTACCCTTCCAGACCGTATTATAGGCGGCGGTTAGGTCTATGAATGCTATTGACGTTTTTAGCTTTCTCTGAAAGCCGGCTTCTGTGTAGGTTGTAAGGGCTAGGACCTAGTCTGTAGTGCTTCTTTTAGAGCTGAAGCCTGCTTGTTCAGCTGGAATGGTTCTGAGTATGTCTGGGCCAATTCGGTTTAAGATAAGCCTTTCCAGAAGAGTATAGGCAGTGCTCAACAAGGCAGTAGGCAGATAGATAGATATCGCTGTGATTCTAGCTATTTTTTCAAAATTCCGGGTACATGCCATCAAGGCCAGGTGCTTTGCCGGGCTTAATATCTTTGAGTGCGTTAGTGATATCATTCATGCTGAACTCTTAAGAAAATTCTAAAGCCTCTCGAGCCGAGTGTTTTAGGGCTTTTAGTCTTCTTTGATTTTGATAGTAGTCTTTATCCCTTCTCCCACTAGATGTAGTAACTATGTGTGAAGCAATCTTATTTGCGTAGGTGTAGTGTGTCTCTTATTTTTCGAACAATTTTATTTTAATTCATATCTTCTAATTATGTTTATTATGTCTTATTACGCTCCTAAAATAAATTTCAGTTCATTTTATAAACGAGAACTCGTACCGACTTGCATCGTAACATGTTCATGTACAAGTAGCGGGGGAGAAGCGGCGCGTACCCACGCGATTAGCCACTGTGATGATAATTGTTGTACAGTTAACACACATTATTTTGCTTCTCGAAGATGACTGTGGAATTAAGTAGTTCTGAAAAAGATATTTTTATAGTCGGAGATGTAAACCACCAGATAAAAGGCCCAAAATTGCTTTCAAATCGACAGGTTTTGGCGGTTTTGTTTTTTAACATTCGGGAAGTTAATATTAACAGTAAGCAAAAGTGCAAATGTTGTAATTCGTGAATGTATTATTTTCTAGCAGAAGGCGAGAATACCCACAAGAGTACAGCCAAAACTAAACAATTCGTCAGGGGTAGAGCATGCTTTAGCTGTTTCTAAAGCGCTTCAAGATTGGGACCTTAATGACAAGGTAAATACAAATGATGTGCTGCGACTCGACGGTTTTAATGGCGCTTCTACGCTCCTGCAACAAAAAGATGGTGTAGACAACCGGTATTGCATTAGCAGGCGGTTCTTCTGCTGATGTTTGTAATGGGACGGCGCTGGTCAATTGTGGTGCAGCTTAATCTGAACAATCTGATCAAACAAATTCAGCTTACGAGTGGTGACGTCTTAGCATATTCTAGGTTGCCGATGTTTGATCAGGTAATGAGGCCACATTTGGTAAAATTTTGCGATTAGTTATTGTTTCAGACCACACTTTCGTATGCCTTTATGACGTAACCATCGTCAGGTTCATGAAGATAATGCAAACGTTCAAGTACGACTACAACGGTGCCGCATTTTCAGTGCATGGAAGATCCATAACTTCTTGATTGCACCCTATCTCCTAGACGTAATATCCTGGACGGAGGTACTGTGTAACGAAGTTACTAAAAATTATACGAAACTTATAAAGGATTTAATTATTTTATTTAAATTTATTTAGTTTGGTTGTATCTGTGAATTTACACGCTGTCAATAAGCATATGGCACTTGGGCGACAGCTGCGATGCAGCAAACATTTCTAATGTCTTATCCGGATTGTATTTAAGTTTTGAATTTAAGAATAAATAATTTCTAAAGCCGAAGGACCTTGATTAACAAGAATTTAATATTTGTTAGATCACAAATAATATGCTGTTTATTTTGAGACAAATTATATCTTGTTTCCGAAGAATTGATAAAATGTATTTTACCACATTCACTATAAGACTATATGTTTGATCGTTAGGATTAATTACGATTAATCCATACCGTTAATTTCCATTCATGTGGAAAGGAAAAAGCAAATCATAAACTACTGATTTATTTTTCTTGTTTTTAGTTAGAGTTATCATGCACACCTTTGCAGCATGTCCTGTTTTGTGGCAAGAGGTGCATTTAAGAGTTGATCTCTCTTTCTGACAGTTCTTTACTAAATGGTTATTTAAGCCACATCGTAGACAAATTCAGTCAAGAGCAAGATCAGCATAATTTAATTTAGATTTAGTTTTGTGGGGCTTTCCGTTGGGGTAGGTTGAATTTTTATTTGTAGAATTTTGATGTCAAGGAGGTTTTGATACAGTGACATTATTTACTTTCCCCTCGGTAGAACTGGAAAGTACACGATTTCCTAGTTTTGATGCTTCAAAGACCAAAGCTTTTTTAGTGGCATTTCCAAATGTAAGATCTTTTTCTTGTAAGAGCTTTTCACGAATGATGGAGTACTAAGGCCTCTCATAAACTGAGCTTGTAAAAAAACTTGAGCAATTGACTTTTTACATGTTGGTTCGGGACAAACAAAACTGCATGTGGATGACAGTGCATTGAGAAACTTCAGTTGCTGCTTGCATTCGAGACAGAAATTTGTTGTTCGATACACTCATTGAGTTGAGGGCATAGGTAGTTTTCAGTTAAAGTTACAAGCTCTAAATAAGTTTTATCACGAGGTGTCTCTGATGATGTTAAACATAAAATCAATTGGTAGTATTTGGATTCAATGCAGTTAATAAGTATTTGTGCTTTAAGCTTGATGTCCACGTCTGGAGAACCGTCTACGATGTTTTCTAAGTTAAAATAATTCGCTAACCAGTGCCTGTAAATCTTGAAGTCTTCTTTAGATTCATGTAATTGTTCGAAGTTGAACGTTTGAGAAGATGCAGATGACGAACAAAGATACATAGAAAGGGAGTGACATTTATTTATATATATATATAACATTATTATTTTACAACTGTGTACTAGATCTAATGTATTTATTATATTCAACACCCCCCCCCCCCCAAATTAAAGGTAATTTTATTTAACACTGGTTTTTAATGTTACATTACTAGTTTATAGATTTAAACGATTTGGCGGTCAAACAATTCTGCCAGATCTAGATTTCATATTAATTTGTTGATTTTCGATTGGAGGTTTAGTAAGTACATTGCCTCTATTATTGTCTTCAGCATCAACACTAACATCGTTCTGAACTACCAACTGATTAGGTTTACTTGTATGTTTGAAGTAAGAGCATTCTGGGTACAATTCAGGATTTAATTTTTTGTTATTATTTACTATATGATAGTTGTATATGCTTAGTATTCCGACGAAGCATTTTAAGATCAGAATGTCGTTGTATCCAATATGATCTAGGTTCATTAACCTTCTTAATGATAGTAGCTTTTTGCCAGGTCTTTTCATTGTCTGTTTTGATTACTACTTTGTCCCCTTTTTTGAAATTTGTGAAGGACTTTTTAGATGATTTGTCGTAGTTATTTTCATATGTAATCTGTTGCGTACGTAAAAAATAGTAAATATGACTTTGGACTTTTGGCTCTAACTTAGTACTAATAACAGCTAATAAAGTTCTTAAACGTCTACTTTGTAATATTTGTGTGGGGACGCATTTACGTTCACAATAGGCGTATTATTATACTCCATTATAGATTCTCTATAATCTGTTCCATCTTTCATGCTTTTGCATAATATTTGTTTAGCTATGCTTACAGCCTTTTCAGCCATACCGTTACTGCGGTGATGATGTAGAGAACAAGTAAAAATGGAAATATCTTTCTCACGATAATATGTTTTACATTCATGTGAGACAAAAGGTAGATTATCTGCGATAACTGTTTCAGGGTATCCGAATCTAGTAAAGATATTTTGCATGGCATCTGTTACATTTTTAGAAGTTTTATTAGTAAGTTTCTGGGTTTCTATCCAATGAGAAAAATGGTTTATTGCTACCAAGTAAGGATATCCTCCAAATTCTAGAATATCAACACCAACTTTGTTGAATCGCAGTAAAGGTACACTGTGGGGTAACAATGGTTCTTTACATTTAGAAGTCATATATTTTTCGCAGACATTACATGATTTAATAAAAGATGTAATATCTTTGGACATATGAGGCCACTAAAAAAGTTGCCTAGCTTTTGAAATAGCCTTGTTGATACCAACGTGATCTTTATGTATTAATTGTAACACAAATGTTTGGAGGGTTTTGGGGACAATTATTTTGTTTCCGATAAAAGTTATATCATTTTCAATGTGTATGTCGTCTCTAAATTTATAATACGGTTTACATTCAGCAGAAACTTTATTTTCTGTAGGCCACTGATTGAAATAATATTGGCTAATTTCATTTAAAGTTTTATCTTTTAGTATTTCATTTTTAAATTGGGCTTTTTTCAGACATTGGTAAGTGTCTAGATATGTAATGAACCATTTCTAACATTGCAGGATCATTATGTATGACCTTTAAATATGATCGAGATAACATTTCAGAAAAATGTAAATGTTTACCTGGGACATAATAAACGTTTAAATTATATTTTAAAAGTATTAACCTTAATCTTTGCAAACGAACTGAACCAGTTTTACTTATAGGTTAACTCATAATAGATACGATCGGCTTATGGTCTGTTTGTATGTCTACATTAGCACCATATAGTTCATAAAACTTTTGTGTACTGTAATATATTGCCAACATTTTTTTCTCAGTTTGACTATAGTTCAATTCGCTGCCATTCATTGAACGTGATGAACATGCAACTAATTATTTAAGATTATTGTCATATGGTTGGAATAAACAACATCCTATCCCATTCTTTAAAGCATGGCATTGCAAAATTATTTTTTTATTTGGGTTAAATGGAGTGAGAGCAGGGGAACAAGTAATTAATTGTTTGAGTCGTTTGAATGCATTTTCATGTGCTGCGTTCCATTGCCATTCGGTATCATTTTTTAATAATTGCCATAGTGGGTACATATATTGGGCCATATTGGGAACATACCTATGCACATAATTGAAAGAACCTTTGACTCTCTGTAACTCCTGTTTATTCCTTGGGTTTTCTAGTTTTAATAAAGATTCTACACGACCTGGATCTACTTTCATTTCTTCGTTAAAAAAGATTTGTCCCATAAATTTCACTTCTTTTAGTTTAAATTGAAACTTATCTTTATTAAACTTAGTGTTAGTTTCCCTAGCCCTTTGCATAACTAAATTAACCGTTTTATCATGTTTCAACTCATTAGACCCGGCTATAATCATATCATCGTGACAAATAATTAAGTTTTTAATATCACCAAAAATTTCTTCCAATTTTTCTTCGAATAAATCTTGAGAATTGGATAGACCATAAGGTAGCACTAGATATCTATAGATACCAAAGAGTATGGCGAAACAACATTTCCATGATGATTCCTCATCTAATTCTAAATGGTGAAATCCTTTCGATAAATATTTTTTCCGCTTAGTCTAGAAGAAATTTCATCCAGAGTAGGTAATAATTTAGGTTTTCGGACAATATCTTTGTTTAAATCTATGGGGTCTAAACAAAGACGCAAATTACCATTTGATTTTTCAATTATTACCATTTTATTTATACTGGCTTTAGGGTTTAAGTTACCTACTTTTACAATAGCCTTTCTCTTAACTAACCTATTTAGTTCTTTTTTAAGAGAGCTTCTAATACAATTGGTATCTTAGTGGGTGGGTGACATACAGGTTCAAATTTATCAAGAACAGTAATACAACATTGACCTGGAAATTTCCCATGGCCTGTGAAAATATCAGAATTTTCATTTATTATTTTTGTTTTAACATTGTCATTTGCTATATTACTATTTTCTCTTTTAACTAATTGTAATTGTAAGCTAGCCCGACCACCTAATAAAACCTGTTTAGCATCTTCAATGATCATAAAATCTTTATA
>VTPC01090590.1:187829-232181 GCA_011009095.1 Ignelater luminosus
AATGGAACAGACGCCAAAGAGGGGGAAATTCCTTGGATTGTAATGAGTATTTCTAGTAAAACTGATTAATAATCTTCTTAACATCTTGACTTTTTTTTATAGGTCTCCTTGAGAAACTACGGTTCCCATTCTTGCGGAGGATCCATTATAGATGAAACACATATTTTAACAGCTGCACACTGTGTTGTCTCTGCGTAAGGTTTTTTATCACTTGTTAGCAATAACAATTGTTACCATGTAGCACCACATTTTAGATCTGCTAGGAATCTACAGATTCAATACGGAGTTTTAAAGATTTCCAGTAGAGATAATATTGTACAAGTTAAAAGCATTAAGGTTCACGAGAAATTCAGTCCTGGTCAGAATAATGCAAACGACGTTGCTATTTTAACGGTATGTAACGTTGTAGATTTGTTTCATTGGGTTTGCTAGAATGTGAACATCCAACATTATGCATGATTGCACTTGTTTGTTATTACATTACAGTTGGAGAGTCCTATAATTTTCGGCGACAATGTACACCCTGTTACTTTACCACAACAAGGTGCCACACCTCCAGGAGGAGAAACCGGAGTTTTAGCTGGATGGGGTCTACCATACGTAAGCATCTCAATGAACAATTTACAATTTTGTAAAAAGATATAAAAACTGTTTTACGTTTTAGAGTGGTGGTGGCGTAATGGAACATCTTCAACGCGTAGACCTAATAATTTACACCGATGAAGAATGCTCAAAGGCACATGGTAGCAGAGTAGATTCTAGGTACCACCTTTGTGGTGGTGTGCCAGAGGGTGGTAAAGGACAATGCAATGTACGTAGTTTTTCTATAATAATTAATAAGATAATAAGATTTAAGATTCATCGTAGATTGTATTAATTGGATTTTAAGTTTTATTAGTATTGTGTTAATTTGAATACTAGCGTATACATCTATAACGATCGAATAAGTGAATAAAATGTAATCTGTCTTTTAGGGTGATTCCGGTGGTTCATTAACACACAATGGAGTACAACACGGTGTAGTTTCTTGGTCTGTAAAACCATGTACCATTAAAGGCTATCCAGGGGTATATGCTCGCGTGGTAAGCTACGTCGATTGGATATACCAACAAGTGCGAAACTAAAACACTTTAAATATGTAGTAGTACTGGTTATTAGAGTACACAGGTAAAATAATTATAAATAAATTTTAAATGTTACAATTAACGGTTTCTTTTTATTGTTTCCATATCTGTGTGAATTTTTCTTTAGTGTCAATAAATATGAATTGACCAACGGAAGTAGCTATTGTGTGTAAGCATAACAAAATATGAATCGACAAAAAGTTTAAATTGTACATTCATAACCAAAAAACAGCTATGCGGACGTTATAAGAGTAATCGAGCATTATTCTCTAGTTTTGTAAAAGTAAACCCTGCAAATTCTCTTATACCAAGTACGGTTACCATAAAAATCAAAGTAGATTTCTCAATTGTAGTGGTTGGGAGAACGCCAACTGTCCAGTTCAACTTCTGGCACATTCTCGCAAGATTGCCCCAGCCAAAACGTGCACAAGGGGGGCAATTAAGTAGGTCCTTCTGAATCCTTTGTTGCAGTTGCAAGAGGCCAAAGATGTTGGAAGCCCAGCCCCATTCGACCGGATTCTTCTCACAACCTAACCATTTGTTTTTCGCAGGAGCTAATTCTGTTGGTAGAACTAATAGGTGTACATCTCTTCACCAACCACAAAAATATTGTCAAACTGAGATCCTGCAAAAGCGGCGGTTTGCACAATTAATACATCAACATCCTCAACTGCCTGTTCTACAGCAACATCTGCTCCTTGCAGTACCTTTTTCAAAGGTCGATAAAACCCATTTAGTTGCTGTCGTTCGCTAAGGACTTTGCTTGAAAAACTTGAAGAACTGTGGCGTCATTGAAGACGATTTTGTGCGATGAATAAGTGGTAGCTCGGCGAAAGCATTCCACACTTTTAGTAGACAAGTATCTATCGACAACCACAGTTACGTTTGAGCAGATGCCTCAGGTAACTTTCTACTATGAACTCAAAATTGATAGTTTGCTGCCAAACAACTTTGTTAAGTAGGCGACCCTCCATCTTGAAACGCAAAATTATTTTTCCCTTGGATGATATCAAATTCGATTGGTGTGAATACTGAATAGAATAGTGATTTAGTTACCTTCCGCATTCCCTCTTCACTAAACAATGACACGGGAAAAGGTGATAAGGTAAAAGAATTCTTCAAGTCTTCATCGGTCTGCTTTGCAACACAAATTCTGTGGAAGAGTATTAGCGGATCCACAGTAATTTCTTCTTTCCCTATTTTAGAAGTACTGGTAACTGAAGCAAGAGTGACCACTTTACCTTTACGTTTGAATGTAACATTTCCATAGTTACGACCAACAATTTCACAGATTCCTTTCAGAGCAACTTGTTAAGGGGCCTGGTGGCAATTCGCATCGGCTGTTTCAACTATTCCACTGCTTATTGACATTCACGGGGCACTTGCAAGGAATGGTAATTGTTGAGAAAACCACTGTACAAGCTTCTCAACGTCGCCATTGTTTCGAGTAACTCGAGAAGAGCACACGTCCACATGCTGTTCGCTTATCGCCGATGTAATGTCACAGTACTTCTCTACTTCGTAACAAACGTTCTGCAGATGCACCACTCCCACAGTCCATTGAGTGAGAACGCTTTCTGTTATTCCATAACCCCGAAACCGAATCCGTCAGAACTTTTCATGGTTTTTACCGCGGTGTCAAATTGAAAATGCAATGTGGTAGCGCAACGCAGGACAGCATCTGACAAGCTCGAACTTGGAATTGAAAATATCAATAATAATAATAATAATAATAATAATAATAATAATAATAGAACATAATCTCAATCCTGCAGTATTGTTACGCCTCGTTTATCAAACGTTGGGTTCATACATCTGAGAGTACAATCTCTAGAGCGACAACATTTTTTCCTACCAGGACATCCATAATCCGTATAGCATTCTTGCTGTCTTGCAAATAACTGTTGAAACGGACATATGTTGTTAAAATAGTTTGGATTTAAGCCTGCCGCGCAAGATCCACTCTTTTCTAATTAAAACAAAGAGATCGTAAAAAAGAGAGCTTTTTAAAAGTGGAATTTCTACGACTTACTTTTATTGTTGAAACAATCTTTCTGGTAGGTGCATATTCTAAATCTTGTGTGTGTGCATCTGCATTTGTAGCAGTTTTCCATTTTAGTGGAACCTGGTTGGCATACACCTGAAAAGAAATTAGAAAAATAACCGTCAGACTGAAGAATTAATTTATACTTCTTTGAAGCCTTTAGGTTACATTTTTGTTCTTCCAAGGAGGTTTGAAATATTGACTTGGTGTGTCTTGTAATAAAATGCACCATTAACACTTAACAAGTGCACTTTTACTGATTTGGTGCTTATTTTGTTTAGATCTTTCAATATTTATAACAAGTAAATAATTTATATAATAAACACCCCACGAGTTCGTTTTATCCAATGAGATATTAGGCGTCAAAAATGTTTATTACACAAATAGAAATATTAAAAAATTTCATGTACAACCGAGAGATATATCTTATAAATCTCACTCTCTGGGATAACGTAATGTTTCAGATTACTGCACGTGTGCGGTAATATTTAGATTACCGCACACGTGCGATAATATTTTCAAATTTGTTTGCTGTTTACATTGTTGCTAAGTGCGTTGCTATCATTTTGAACAATGATATGCAGCTGTTACTTTGAATTAATATTTACAAAATCTTGATCGAAAGTAGTTAGTCCATGATTGAGAGCAGCAAAAATGGTTTCATTTGCAAAAATTCAACGGTTCTACATAAAATTTTGTGCACAATTCGTGGGATACACTATTATCGCACTCACATGGTTACGCAAAACTCGGCCTAACGCCCTCGTTTGCGCGATTTCCATGTTCGTGCTATAATAATGTGTGTATCCCACTTATTGCGTTAATAACTACTAACGAAATAAATACTAAGTAGGTACGAATTGATTTATATCTTGCCATTTAGTGTTAATAATACATTTTGTGACACTTATCCTTGTTTTGTTAGAAGATACATATATTCCAATTTTCTCAAAGCTAAAATTTCAATTTTTTTACACTTTTGGGAAATATTGTTCTGATAGCAATGCATAGCTTAGATATATTAATTTTTCTGAGGTTATGTTTATTATTACATGTTAATGTATTTAATTTTATTGCATTTAATATTCTTCGGAAGGGAGCAAGCACATCTTGGTTTAGTAACACCAGTCTTTGTTCTTACGCTGACGACATGAACTATTCCGTCCTTTCCGGGATGTATTGCGGTGATGCGTCCGAGCCGCCAATGTAGGGATGTTGTCTTCTTTAAGCAAAACAACGGCTCCAATAGTTTAGTCAGAATTGCGACTAAACTGCCATTTACTTCGCTGTTGTAAGTTGTAGAGATAATCGAAAGACCATTTTGCCCAAAATTGTTGTCGCACATACTGCAGATGTTGGTATCGGTTCCCGAAGTTAACCTTGGAGTCCAATAAGTTGCGTTTGAGAATGACAGTTTCTTGATGCCCAATGAGGAAGTGCGCTGGGGTTAGTACAGCTGTGTCGTTCGGGTCTTTGAATAGAGAGGTGAGTGGGCAGCGAGAAACGGTCGAGACGGATTTAGGCGCTCAGAAGAAAGGTTTCCCATTTTTGGTATAATCGATTTAGAGTGTGCCTTACAGCATAAGTAACACTGACGTATGCAGCGCTTAACAATCTGCTTTCCCCTAATTGGCCAATATTTTTGCCTAACAAATGATAATATAGTCTGAATACCAGCATGTAGACTGTGCCGATGTTCTTAATTGATAATTAGAATTGTGATTGAATGCGAGTATGGAATGATAATTTTATGTTTTTGCTCATATGAAAGGTTAGAATAAATAAATCGACCGCCAACACGCATGATGCGGGACGAATTTTGGTTTCGTTGAAGACAACGTAATTCGTTTGGAAAGGCTTGGGTTTGCGCGACTTTGAGAAAACTAATTTCAGCTGCTTCCACTTCATTTATGGTAAGATAACTCGTTTCGGTAAGAATCATCAGGTGACGTGTAATTTTCGTTTGCTTTGTTAGAATCTTGTACCTTGTTGAACCTTTAACAATGCCTTCATTTTCTTAATAAATCTTAAGCAATAGGCTACTGATCGGATTAATGTTGTTAGTTTCGAGCATCTATTCATTATATTACTGAAGGTGAAATACCTACTGAAGTTGTAAGGACAGTTGTTGTTCGCGCTTCGAGCAATTCTCGTAGATCTGATTCACAGGTAATGGACCTTATACTAGAATTGGAAGGCCAATGAGATTCAAAAAAACTTAAAATGAAGGATCATTAAACCACAACCTTGATTCTATGTGTCAATATGGATGCCTCCACTTATTATTATTCCAATTTGAAATATTTCTTAAATTCTGGATTTCTGCTACTCGATCGGCGATGAACGTTTTTCATGTCCGTGGTTTCCTTGCGATGCATGATAGAACAATTGTGGAGTCCGTCCAGATATACACTATCGATATCAAGTTTAAGAGCATCCAAACACTTCTTGAGCAATCGAGCAAGTAGTAGCGCACCGCAAAGTTCTAAACAAGGCACTGATACTGTTTTCAAGGGTGCCACCCTTGATTTCGCGCAGAGCAAACGCACAGATAATTCGTTGTTGTTTAATGATCTTGCGTAAATGCAACTGGCACCTGTTAATAAGTCATTACATAGAAATCGGACTGAATTACCTGACATTCAACAGAGACTTGTTCGGCATTCTCTAAAGCTATTTGCTGCAAACAACGTGTTGATAAAAAGGAGGACGATGCCATTCCATACGTAACGGTATTTAACTGGTAGTGTTTTATTTGCTTTTCGGGTGATTCTTGCCAGACGATTCTTTGCAAATCTCCCTGGCTTGTATCTACTAAAATCTTGCGGTACATTTTTGCTAGGTCTCCTACTAAGACTACATCGTGTTTGCACAATCGGAGCAAAATCGAAACTAAAGCATCTTGGATAGTGGGGCCTATCATAAGAACATCATTTAATAACAATTCTGTCGATGATTTGCATGAGACATCGAAAACTACAGGATTTGGTGGTTGTTCTATCTGGCTTTTGCACGCTGTAATGAGGCATGTAATATATTGGCATTTCGGACTTCAACTCGGAGGAAATTTTGGTCATGTGTCTTAGACTTTCATATTCAGACACAAATGCGGTGTATTCAATTTTCATATTTGAATCCTTAAGAAATCTGCGTTTCATGAAGAGAAGTCTACTAATTTCTACTTCTTCTGTAGTACCTAGCTGCGTATTAGTAGGTTTTAATAGCAATTTTACAACGAATCTCCCCGTGAAAGTTCAAGTAACCGTTTCAGCGAAATGCGCTTAGCACGCAAGCTCTTTCTTTGCTAAGAAGGTGTCGCGACTTGGGGCAGTTTCCTCCATTGCCCAAAATTTTTGCAGTTCGAAATCAATTGACGTTTCACAAGTAAAAAGACAGCTTATCGGCATAGCATTAACGCTCGAGTTACTATTAGTTTGAACATGAGAAATGTTATCCGAAACTATCCATCCCAATAAAGTACTATTTTGCATCGAAGGCATATTTTTTCCAAGCCTTATTTGACCGTCAAGAAGTAATTCGAGTGAACGAAGTATATTGAATGATACTAGGAACCACCAAAAAGGTTACATTTCTTTTAAAATTTGTATGGCGAGAAGAGATGTCAATATTGACCATTTGATTGATGTTTGTTTTTATGTGGTTAATGCCCGAGACAGGAATATTCACAAGCTTGAGTTTTAAGCCCAACCTTTTGAGGAGATTATAAGCAACGAAATAAAACTGTGATCCACTATCAAGCAATACCTTGCACACCATTGGTTAATTGCTTTGATCATAAGCATTTACAAGAGCCGTAGGCAGCAGAGGACATGTACAATTCCGTTGATGCGATAACAGAATGTGATTGTTAATTTGAGAGATTTACTCGACTGCCTTTGTCCTTTGACTTTGAGTTTCGTGATTTGTTTGAGATGCCGCTGATTTTTGCGAGTCTCGATGTAATAACGTGTTATGTCTTTTGCCGCATATTTTGCAACCGCTTGATTTACAATCTGCATTGATGTGTCCGAACCGTAAACAATTAAGACAAAGTTTTAAACGTAGAATTTCGTCGTACCGAGCCTTAACCGATAGATTTTTGAATTTTTCGCAATGATAGATAGATGCACAGAATGTACAGTGGATGTCCTTATGCTTGGACGGTTGTATTGGTTTGTTGTTGATGTTTGAACATAAAAATGTTTTGCTGTCATTTTTCCTTGTGTAATTTGGTTTTGGATCGGAATGCTTAGCAGATGATTCAAGTATCTTGTAACGTTGCTCAAGAAATTTGATGAATTGGGGAGCATCCATATCCTTGCTATGGTTTTCTCATTCACGTTTAGTATATTGGTCAAACTTGATAACCAACAAATAGATTAAGATGCGATTCCAGTGTTTAACCGGCACTTGAAGAGCTTCCAACGAACGATTATTGTTGGAGATAATATTATAAAAGGCTCGAATAGCGGTATGGGATTCTTTATGGAGTTGAGACAAATTATAAATTTTTTGATCAAATTCTGATTTGTCATGAATTAACAACATGTCGTCAATTTCTGTTAGAGTTTTATCGAAATCTTGTAGAACGTGTTGTATTGCACTCGTTCGTGATTTAAGCTGAGCAATAGTTTTTTCTTTCTCGTTGAATTCTGATAGGAAATTGAAAAAACGTGGTAATTCGCCGCGTAATTGGGCTCTTTTTATTGTTAATTCTTTAAGCGCTGCTGATCGTTTGATAACTTCGTATGTATCAGTATATAATTATTTGGTTTGTTTCCATACTGCACGCAGCAAACAGCTTGCGGTGTTGCCAAATCTAAACAGGATTTTCATTGAATTTGATACTTTTTATCAATATTTATTATTTTATTTCTAGCAAGCATTTCAGTGAATCTTAATCAAATCTTGTACCAAATTTCAATAAATTCCCACTATTTGAAATTCCTTTTATACAATCTTAAATAGTCTAATTAGAATGTAGGATCTTTGATAACCATACTAAAAAAATTGATTTAACTTACCTCCCGTTGATTTTTTACAATCGCCTATTTGATAGCATTTTGTTATATTTTTAGTGGGCTCGCAGATACACATGTTGCAAGTATCATAAATGTAACTTAAAGGCTCACATGGTTGTTTGTTTAGGTCTAAAAAAAATAGGATGATTCGTTTACAAAACATCTTATAGAATTCCATATGAACATATATTTACCAGACTGATAAGTCATTCTTACACAAACAGTTCGTGGTCTTCCCCCTGGAAGGCCACAATTGCAACGATATTCTCTGTTGAACCATAAACTACCAGCTATACATTGATCTAAAACAAAAATCAGTCATTATGAAACTGATGGATGGTCAGAAATTAAAATTGGAAGTTTTTCAGGTTTATGAAAAATTTACGTTAATATGAAACTGCTTTTACCACTTAGACATGAGGTTGATTGACAAGTGAAATTCTCATTGGTATGACAGGTGCATTTCTTGCAGTTTTCATACCATTTCTCTCCTGGAACGCATTCTATAACATTAATATTATTAATTGGAATAATCTACATGGAAATTCATATGGTGTTCTTGATTTCTCAAAAACAAATTGAAAAAATCAATTACCTACACAATATAGCATAAACGACTTAGTAACATCATTCAGTTCAGTATAATGAAATTAACTCACCATAACTGCTGACGAGGTGTATAAAACACATTATTGATGATAACAGAAATGTAAGAATCACGTTCCTCATTTTTACATTAAGATGCATAGGTGTGGAGGTCTAGGTTCTAAAAGCTAAATATTAATCTTTCATGTTCCTCTGTGGAAATGTACATCACTACTAAAACATTATTACTATAATGCCCTTTAAACATCTAACACAGAGTGAATGTTTATCTTTACAACACAGTGTGCGTCATTATCATTCGTTACTCACTGTGTTTGTATTAATATGAAAAAACAATTATTAATTAATCACAAGCATTTACTAAAATAGAACTATTATATTTGAGATCAACTTGCTTAAGACATAACTAGAACCTGGTGCACTAATTGGAAGAGTGGAAATTAGTTGGGTAGTTTAGAAGTCGCATTGGTTTAAAATAATTTCTAATTTTAGAATTTGGGTTTATTTTACTTAAGGTGAAAAGAATTGTTTGAAGTGTCACGCAAAGAAATACATAATAATACATTCTTTATAAAAGTAATAAGAATTTGATAAGAATGAAAATACAATTTAAATATTTTCATTCAATTATAATTGCTTGTTTGTTTTGCGCAGTTATACGAAAATGAATAGTACAGTGATGTATAGAGTGGAACTCTTTTATTTTTGATCATGCAAATAACAATATAGAGGTGATGATGATATTCAAAAAAGGAATATGCTCTGTAATATGAAACACTGAAACGATCTGCAATACCAGCAGCTTATTAGCGTGCAAGATTCTTGATTGGAAAGCATCGTAGTAGTAATTAAGACTTGATCAAAAAATTTTTTCTAATTGTTTCCCCGCCAAATAAAAGAAATAAATGTTTCCTTTTCGATTAAACATATACCTGTAAATCTACAATTTGTTGTTACTTAACTAGAATGCAGGATACAAATAAATATCCACCTTATAAGCTGTAGGTAATCTCGACAACTTCTTCATAATTCTTTATGCAAACTGGTTTATTCTTTGCAAAGTTTGTATGAGCAGATGTATTTCTTATACAAAGTGTTTATAAAAGTTCCTGAGTCCAGTGGGCTGTGAAATTAATCTTGCGGCTGCATCTGCCGCCTTGGCTCATCTTCATTACTTTCCTAACTATCTATAAATTGCTTTAAAACAGCGGATGTTATTAATTTAATAAATAAATAATAAATCAGTTAACCCAAATAACTCTGTCACGTGATTTGTTCGAGTTAAGTTTTCAAAAACGCCTTTCATAGTGCAACAAAGCATTTATCAATTACTTTTTCTCTAAAATCTAGATTCCAATAATCTCATACTTGTAAATTGACGTTTAAACTTGTCAAATTCGACCTGGAACAACAGCGCCTCTACCGCCTCATTTGTTAGTGTCCGAACTTTACCTCACATCGACTGGCTTTGAGAAAACTAGAGTCCTGTAAACAGTGCGAACGCTGGCTGTGGAACGCTTTAATCCCATGTCACACTATCAGTCAGTTTGATCAAACTTGACTATCAGTCTGAAGCAATGATGTCATACCTTTAGTTTGATCAAATTCACTAAGTTTTAAAAGCGTCTCTAAATCCATCAGTCATAGAGTTCCTACATAATATAAGTTATAACATTATATAGGAACTCTATCAGTCAGTTTGATGCGATGGCTTACGTGATTGGCTAAATTTGAAAATAGTAAAACAGGCGCGAAGCCACGAAGAATGTAGCGGGTTATTCGTCTTTGTTTTGCTTTTCGTTTATTTTCATTCTGCTTCAATGCTAATCCTAATGTTAAAACAGCTATTACATTGCTTTTTTTTGTTCATTTTTACAAAATAATACCAACTCACCTGGTGTTTGTATACATAGATATTAAAATGAATTATTATATTAATAAAAAAACAACAAAGTGTCTTTTTTACAGACTTGAAACCGGAAGTGTTCCAAAAACTTTGTTATCTTTTGTTATTTTTGAAAGAATGCCCGAATAGCACAGAATATAGTATACGTGTTAGGATAAGAGTTGGGCAAAACAGCGCAGTATTGGCGGCCATAATGATCCAAAATGTATGTTTTCAAATCTAATTGCCATAGCAATACACTACAAAACGCTATGAATATTTAGAATAATTGTAAATGGAAATCTAAAAAATTATAAATCTTTAGTTTGAATATTTACAGTTAGCTCTGACAAAGTTAGTTGTAGCTGATGATCACCCTTTCTTCCGCCATTTTGACAAAATTTAGCGCTATCTTTTGACTGATGATTTTTCCTTATGCGACACAAAACATAACCTTAACATTTTGTGGGTGTAACTTGTTACACCAAAGTGCATCAGTTACGTTTTAATAAGTTATATTGTTGACCTACTACGGTCTGTTCATTTGGGTTACACTTACACTGTTTACACTTTTGTAAGGTAAGTTGTTTGACTGAAAAGTGTATAATCACCTGCACGAGTTTGTTTGGGAGAGTGTAAACGTACTGAGTGTGCAAAGTGCGTGCACTAAAGCGTTTGTCTTATTTCATATAAGTGTCATTATACCTAATCCATTTGTATTACATTCAAGTGTAGAAATTGCACTAGTGATAAAAGCACTAATTCCAAACGAACAGGCCCTTTGTTTGTGTTTGTGAAAGAAGTATTTAACTACAAAATGGATTACTATTTACTGTTGCTGAGTAGGTAGCTATAATAAATGTAACTGTTCAAAAAAAACCTTGAATCGAAAAAGTGTAGCAATTCTACACTGCATGTGAATAACGCACATCTCCGTGTAGATTATTTACAGCTAAAGGTACGTTCATTCGCTCCACTAGCAACGCTCCAACTCCCAGGTACAAAACCGAACGTACTCTAACATAAAAAACAAACAAGCGTACTAGTGCAATATGATGCACTTAGGCGCACGCTTATGACCAGAAGCAGGTAGCACGTTATCGGAATTTTTCATTAGTAGCATAATAGCGTGCTACCTGCTCCATAAGCATTAACTTCAAAATACAAGTCTGGGAATACTTTTAATTGACAACAGATGAAATACACATATCAAATGTGAGATAAAGTCCCGACACCAAACAAAAACGATTTTCTCTCCGCTAGAGGCACTGCTGTTCCATGTCAAATTTGACATGTTTAAGTGTTAGTTTATAAGTTTGAGGTTATTAAATTTAAATTTTAGAAAAAAGTAATTAATAATGCCGAGGGTGTCGATCGTTGATCTCATCGAGTTGGGTCGATTGGTACCAACCTCAACTGACGGAGACTTCCGGTTTGAAAATGGAATGGGTCAAAGGTTTAACATGAAAATCTAGAACACAAAAAACATTCTTAAAACTTTTCGATTTTTTTCATATTCTTTCCAGAGCATCATAATTTAAATCCAGTTAAAAAGTGTGTTGTTACAACGGCATGAGATAAAGATTAACTTAACTAAGACCAAAGAAGCGCACAGTCACTCGATGTGTCAACCACACTAAAGACAAAACTCCTCTGACAAGAATCGAGAAAGTGGAGGCTTTTATACGCAAAGGGAGGGTTAATCGACTGAAACTGTGGTCGGAATCGTCATGCAGACTGATTTCCAAATGGCGGAAAATAGATACTCTGCATCGCGATTAATGTCATTGGAATGCTTGTGAGTTTCTAGTGCTGCCCTGATCTTTCTGGTACAAATATAAAATCTACTAAATTTTGTCAAAATGGCGGAAGAAAATGCGATTATTAACTGCAGCCAACGTTGCCAAAACTGTCTATAAATCTCAAATTCTAAAGATTTATAAATTATAACTTTTATCATTGTTGTTTCTCCTCTACGGCATTTAATAATTTAATGATTAATTAATATTTTTTCCATTATTGAGCTGTTAATAAATTGAATAATATCTTTTAATTTAAAATTTCTGTGTACTCCCTAGTAACATATATTCAGCGTATAGCGATTATAATCACTATACGCTGATATATTGTTAAATGTCATAAGTACGTGGTGGTTTGTGGTCCACTCATAGTATGAGTTGTCCCCAGCAAGTCGATTACAAATGCTGGCTAATACCGAAACGTGTTGGGTCATATTCAAGACTACCGTTACAGAAACCAATTTTTAACAATTTCTTGATTTCCAACATAAATTGCTATAAAGTAATGCAAATGACACTGCTCACGTTAATCTAACCTTAATTATATTTCCCAAAAGTGTAAGAAAATCAAAATTTTAACATTGGGAAAATTGGTATATGTTTTCTAACAAAAGAAATGTAAGTGCATTATTAACACTTAATGTCGAGGTATAAATGCGTTCGTAATCATTTAATGCTTGTTTAGTCAAGAGTTTCTTAATATCTATATTTCTAAAATAAAATTTGTTGACACCTATTACACACTACACACACTATAGTAGACAATGCTATTTAATAATTCAGGTTACAACTTAACCTAACATTTGTGTACATTATTGTATATGTCAGGTCCAAAAAAGTTAAGACTTACTTTTCTCCACTATTTTGTATAGGAACTCTAGTCGTGATTAGTACTATCTGTCAACACTGTAAAAACATCAGACAGCTGCCACAGCATAGAGCCTATACGGAATCAGTAGTTTCACTTAGATAAAAATTTTGTTACGTGTTTTTCGACGCGTGGTGACTGCGCACTGAACAAAATTTAGTAAACAGTGGCGTACAATTGTTGTGTTGAATCTTGCAAAAACCGCATTAACGCTTCGTACGCCTATGCGGGCTGCGCGTGGTGACAATGTGCAGTAAAAATTTTGGACACAAAGATCAAAGCCGCCGACAACAAGTGAAACTACTGATTCCGTAAGGCTCCATGCTGTGCAGCTACTGACAGTTGTGACTTTTAAGGTTATGTTGTTTACAATAATGACTGACATAAATAACATAACCTCTCAAAATAAATTAAATCAAGATTAGTTTTCTTTAACTATTTTTACTCAGATTCAAATTTACATGATGTTTTCTCATTATTTTTAACTCTTTTATTTCAATTAAGGTAGAAAAACTTTTAGATATTTTATTTACATTTATTTTTGTTTACAAACGTTTTCATCTTTTAAAACACCAGCTAATTTCATCTAATTCTTCATTTGTTCTTGAATCCAATTAACGTAGCTTGCAACGCGACAGTATACTCCTGGATAACCCTTAATGGCGCACGGTTTTACAGACCAAGAGACTATACCTATTTGCTTGCCGTTAATCGCTAATGGACCACCAGAATCACCCTAGAAAAGCAGAACATGTTCAATTCAATATTTCTAAAACTGTTAAACACTTACACTACATTGTCCTTTACCACCTTCTGGTACTCCACCACACAGATGATGTATAGCATTTACGGTTGAACCATGTGCCTTTGAACAATCTGCATCGCTATAAACCAGAAGGTCTACACGTTGAAGGTGGTTTATTATGCTACCACCAGTCTAGAATTTAAAATGGTTTTTAATGGTATCCGCAGAATTCAAAGAGAAACTTACAGCTGACCGACCCCATCCTGCTAAAACGGCTGTTGCTCCTGCTGGTGGCGCTTCGTTTTGTTTGGGTAAAACAATCAGCTGAGCACTGTTGCCAAGAGTTATAGGAGACGCTAGCTGTCAAGTAAAAAGAGATAATTCAATTACCATGTGATTGTAGTGTTACATACCGTTAAAACAGCAATGTCATTTGCATAATTATCCGAAGGATCGTAATTCTCGTGCATCTTCATGCTTTTAACTTGTATGATATTCTCTTCAGTTTGGTAAATTCTCAAAATTCCATATTGGATTGTTATTAAATCGGCAGGTCTGAAATTTAGTATTAGGTACACGATTAGAATTTTTATTGCGTGCGAGTTACAAAATATCTTACAAATTCTCAACACAGTGAGCAGCAGTTAAAATGTGCGTTCTATCTAAGATGGATCCTCCGCAAAAAGGGGTTTTATTAACACGCACTGAAACCTATAAAAAACAATCAAAGTCTAGAAGATGATCAATTAGTTGTACTAAAAATGGTTATTACTATGTAGGGAATTTCTCCCTCTTTGGCGTTTGTTCCATTTACTACCCTTCCGCTATCCGGGAGTGGTGAAGCTAAAAGTAAACAATGAAGAAAACTGCATAGCAAAGTAAAGAAACCCTATCTTACCAAGACAAACGGTTGCTATAACAGATAACAGAATTAACTGATACATGATGAAATTTGTAGCTACACTGCGTACGTTAGATAGTAGACCGTTTATATAATACATACGACCAGACAATATCTCAAGTGTCGCCTCACTTTAAGCTTATCTAAAACATCTAAAAGTATCTCTAAAAATTAATTAATTTTTTTTGTAAATAACATACTCGTAATTCTGACACTGAGTGGACTTCTGTAGTGGACTGGATTCTTTTGGCTGAAATTATAATAGTTCACCCTTTATATTTCGTTGACTTTATGAGGTAAGGAAATGAGACTCAGAAACCAACCGCTTATATGAACAAATATTATTAGACGACTCCCACAAAGTCCAAAACTATGAGAATTTAAAATTTCTGCAAGGAATATTCCAATCTTTAAAAGACACTGGAGAATCAAAACAGAAAAATTCAAAATCAAGAGCAATGGAAGAAAACAAGAAACGCTACAAATACTGCAGCAGTCAGCAACACGCAATATATCCTTGTAAGGAATTCCTCGATTTATCTCCCAATCAGACACCGCATCGCTCAACATTTGTATCGAATGCATTCCCTTCTCCACAAAAATCCAGCATATGTAGCAAGCAAGTCCAGCAAAAGAAAGCTTAAAAGCAAAAAATAGATGTCGTTTCGAGAATCATACAGCACGTATCAAAGTGATATCAAATAACTAAACTCAAGTTAATATTGCGAGTTTTAGGAAAAGTTAAGATTAAACTAGACGAGCATTGGTCTATTGCGAATACTGACGATTCTAGAGGTTATGTTAAATCTTTTCAACGAACTCCGAAGGAGTCGTTATTGAATTTGCGAAGTCTGTCTGCCTGCCTGTCTATATGTCTGTAACACATCGTTCAATAAGTCCCGAGACTAACCCAGAGATGGTGCTAATAGTACCAAACTAGCCACGTTTCCCTAGAGTGCGAACCTTCACATGAAACGTGTAAAAATTTCACATCGATTGGACCACAAACAGCAGAGTTATCGAGGTTAGAGTAAAGTCACTTTGTAATTTGTTTGAAAAATGGAACAAAGCGAGTTTCGCGTGTTGATAAAACATTGCTTTTTAATGGGTAAAAACACCGTAGAAGCCCAGCAATGGCTTGAGAAACGTTACCCGGACTCCTCTCCATCCAAATCAACGATTTGTCGTTGGTATGCTGAGTTTAAACGTGGTCGTACGGACACAAACGATGCGGAACGTTCGGGTAGGCCTTTGGAAGCCGTTACACCGGAAAATGTGAGTGAAGTATTCAAAATCGTAATGAAAAATCGCAAAGTAAAGGTCCGTGAGATTGCAGAAATGACACAGATATCATCTGGAAGCGTATTTACAATCCTTCATGAAAAATTGAGCATGAAAAAGGTTTTTTCCAAGTGGGTGCCGCGATTGCTTTCAATGGAACAAAAACAGCAACGAATCGACGATTCAGAGAGCTGTTTATCGCTATTTACTCGCAATAAAAAGGATTTCCTGCGTCGATACGTGACCATGGATGAAACATGGATACATCATTTCACTCCGGAGTCGAATCGGCAATCATCTGAGTGGCGCATGGCTGGCGAAAGCCGCCCAAAGCGTCCAAAAACGCAGCAATCTGCTGGCAAAGTCATGGCGTCTGTTTTTTGGGATACACATGGCGTCATTTTCATTGACTACCTGGAAAAAGGTAAATCGATCAACAGTGATTATTATATTGACTTGTTGGTACGTTTGAAGGAGGAGATCGCAGCAAAACGACCGCACATGAAGAAGAAAAAAATCCTTTTTCAGCAAGACAATGCACCATGCCACAAGTCCATGAAAACAATGGCAAAAATCTACGAGTTGGGCTTTGATTTGCTTCCCCACCCCCCGTATTCGCCAGATTTAGCCCCCAGCGACTACTGGCTCTTTGCTGATCTCAAGAAAATGCTCCAGGGAAAGAATTTGGCTCGAATGAGGAGGTCATTGCCGAAACTGAAGCCTATTTTGAAGCAAAGGATAAATCCTTCTATAAACATGGTATAGAAATGTTGGAAAAGCGTTGGAAAGATTGTATCACTCTAAAAGGAGATTATATTAATGAATAAAAATGATTTTTGAAAAAAAAAATGTTGTTTTCGTTGTTAGTCTCGGGACTTATTGAACGATGTGTTATGTCTGTCCGCACTTTTTGTCAAATTTTGAAATTTTGACTTCAGATTTGGATTCTACATCAAAAACTAAAAACTACGTGGTATCTTCGTTTTTTGATAACTCGTCGGGAACATGGTCAAAATGGCGGCCGGAAATTAAAAAATTTTTTAAATTTTTTTTTACTTTAGAATCGTATTCTACATCAAGAAATAAGACAAACGTGTAGTTTTAGTTTTTTGATATCAACTCGGGAACATGGTCAAAATGGCTGCCGAAGTCTGAAAAAAGTAACAAAACGGAGTTCGTTGTGGTTATGCTTTGCATTCCCAGATGTTTCTTTATGTTGTGTTGAAATTGCTTAAAAACATTTTATTATTTTTAAATAAAAGCTTTTGTAATGATGTTAATATTTTACAGTTTACTGTATGGTGTTGTGGATTTTATAATCCTGTAGTCTATCTCTTCATACTTTCTTATATTGTTTACAGTGCATAAGAATTAATTTGAATCGCCCATCGTCTTTAACATCTTGATCTATCTTTAATGAGTTTCAATCTTTATAATATTCAGGAGCTTATTTCAGCTGTTGTGATTAGGTAGATAAATATTCTGATGTTCTCTCAATTATCACCAGTTAAATATTCAATTAAGTGGCATCACTTAAGTGTGGTAGACTGATATCACAAGGTCTTAAAATATGAAATTTTTTTAATATCTAATCAGTAATCATCCTCCTAAGATTTTATAGTTTGAATAAGAGGCCACGTAGTATCCAAGGTAGAAATTTTTAGAATTCTTGTTATTTATCTACGATCGAACACAGTTAAATGTGATGTTAAGGATATTGTAACGCTTTAATCAAACTTATATTTATTTTTACTAAGTCTATTACAATTTATTTCTAATATTTATTTTTACTAAATTTACTGATTTATTTATTTCCATATGTACAGAATAATTTATTTATGTCACTAATTACTCATTTATTTATCCCCGAGCACAACTCATTGCGTAAGTGCCCTCTCCATGTGCGCTTGCCTTTATATATCGTTTCCTTGTTGCTCTCGATGAACCTAGAAGTTTCGCGTCTTCTCTCGCATATTCGACGGTCACGTAGAAGGTTCGAGCTTTCTCTGGTATATTTGAAGCACTTATTCGTGGCGAGTTACAATATATTGATGCTTAGAGCGATGTCACAGATTACATACTTTTACAAGATGCGAAGGTTTGTGGCGGCACTTTTAATGTTGGAGGGTTCAGATTAAGTAACCTTCAAATAGGTCGGCCATTAAATAGGTGGTATTCTTGAGCGGGAAATTTAAGCCGTTTTGCAATTAAACCATTTTGCAATTAAATATATTTTTTGATGATTATAAATAACCACTTCTAACTTTTAAAAATCTTTTAATAAGTAATTTTCTAGAACGCACAAACACAGAACGAACATACGCACAGAATGAGGTTAGCAGAAATACCACCTATTTAATAGCGACTAGTGTCATTGGCTGTAAAATTTCTTCTCGGCGGCGGGAAACGCTTACTTTCGCATCTTGTAAAGGTATGTAATCTGTAGCGATGTTGTATTAAGAGCGCGGTTTTGATGTTAAAATATAGTAGATGGTAGCACCGTCGAAAATCAAGTAAATATTTTTTTATGACCAGATCACTTATAACTAACTTAAAGCTTCTAGAAAGAAATCTAAATAACCTTAGATTATAACAAAAAAAAGCAAATATAAAATAAGATCATTACATTCACTAGATTTGGTTATATTTAAACAATAACTTCATAGTTAAATCAATCATTTCCAGTATAATCAAACTTTGAAAGTGCCACTATAAATTTAAAAAGTTTTACTTTGACGATGTCAGTTGCTTAAGAGAAAAGAACCGTAATGTGGAACCACAATCGAATTAATTGTTCCAAAACGGTTCTTGGTATCGGAATCGGGAAACCAATAATAGTTCCAAAGATTCTACAATCGGAATTCATATCTATTTAGCGGTTCCTAAATGTAACGAAAACAGAACCACTAAAATTATTTCTATAGTACCGGAATTAAAGTCAAAATCTCTAAATCATAACGGTTTTTACCCCTGGTAATTAATGGTGGTATATCACGTTTTTATCCGACATAAGATTGCATTAGCGGCACTTATAAAGTTGCTTTAGAAGTAGGGGGACACTTTAAAATAAATATTTTGAGAAGGTTAAGCCTTACACTCACTTTTTTAATATTTGTAATGGAATTCACACAAGTCATGACAAGTGCCTTTTGCGTGTTAAAATCAACTGATTTTAGAGCGCGCCGAAACTTAATTTGAATTTTTTTAACTGAAGGGGACTTTAAGCGCATGATCTACTCGTTTTGTTTTATTTAATTGCACGAAGACACTGTATTATAATTTTTAAGATAGATGGTCTTAAAATAAAAATAGTACAGCAATAAAACAATAAAGGTTTAGAGTTCCTATATAATATTGTTAAAAGAGTTAGGGACTGTAAGATCGACTATTAAAGTGACAGATTGCAAAATGATAGGTTAAAAGATCGTGTCAAGTACATTAGGAATTTTATTTCAATGTATTACTAGCACCGTAAAAACATGAACCTTTGATTCTACAATTTCTGTCCAATTATTGTTTAAAATTGATCTGTATTTACTTTCGTTTACGTATGCTCATAAGGATGTTAATAACAAAACAGTTTATTTTTAGATTACACCCTTGATTAACGAAATTAATAGTTTAATTTTTTAATTCGAAAATGGGGCAAGGTACCTAACCTATGAATCTGACAGCTGATCTAGTTATTTTAGTGCGTTTAGTAAACAGGGAATTATTCCGTTATGTTCTCTACAACTACTATCAATTATAACCTCAACTAATTTTATGACATTTCATTGGCGTAGCATATTAGAAGTTTGTATTTTCACCTAAATCGATGGTGTTTTTAACGTTAAAATCAAATGGATTCCTAATAATTTGATTACTTTAATAAACCGAACACCATCGTATCCTTAAATTATAGTTTCTCAAGCATTTTGCTAATGTTTTAATTAACTTAATATCAAAATATGTTACGCCTATGATGCATATATTTGTTTGTCATCATGGCACTAGAGGTCACGTAAATTTAAATTTAAAAAAATAAACTAAAATTATACACTTATCAAAAATTTACATTGCGCATAATACATACAAACTGTTGGCTAGCAACCGTATGCCCAAAATCAGCGCTTATCCCATAACAAGGTTCTTTCTGATAATTCGCAAAAATTTTTGTTAATTTGAGGTAGATTGTGTGACACGGTTAAGGGTGGCTTAATAGAAAAACATGCTGTTATATTTTTAAGTCCCATTTTGTTAATTTAGAGATAATCCAAGGGATGAAAATATAGTTAGATTCTGAAAAGATATGTCATGCTAAAGTAAGAAAGATTCTAAACGAATGCTATTAAAATCAATTGGTTTTGATTTCTGGTTCCACATGTCTCAACTCTTACAAATAATATTGTGTAGAAACTCTAGATTGGTTTAAATTGTTAAACTATACGAAAACTAACCAATCAAGTGGTCTGTGTCCACCCTGAAGTTACATTACCAGCCATCTATCATAATTATACCACCACCGTCTAGGTTGTTTTGCGCTCCTTGTACCCCCTGCACGAGATGGCTTTGTTCAAGGTTATATTGAAACTAATAAATTACTTACCGTCTACCACCATTATTTTTTGTGGTACTTGTTCGATATAGCTACCCCTAGGAAAACGACGTTTTGAGAGGAAGTTTTTGGTATCAGCAGGTAAAGAATTACTCACAGAACGCAATTAGGTGGCCGGGGGTAAAAAAAAATCAATCCAATCTTGGTGAAACCGACGAAAAACAAACACGATTTTTAAGCATATCTGAAGCTATGTTGCACGATAGAAACAATAAAATTGGCAACTAAATCAGCTGCTACACACACTACCAACTCCTTACTGCAACATGACCCGCGTATAAATGTTATAGGCGGCTTCCACCCCAATCTTGCGGAGGGGCTGAAGCGACGGGGTGGTTAGGTTGGAAGCAATTAAACATTCATTTTGTAATTAATTCCACCCCAATCTTGTGGGGGGCTGAAGCGAGAGGGTGGTTAGGTTAGAAGCAATTAAACATTCATTCATTGTTTAATGAATTCTACCCCAATCTTGCGGGGGTCCGAATTAAATTATATTATATGGATTAACCCATGCTTGTGCGGGGTCAATGTTCTTCAGGTGATTTAGGGAAATTGGGTTGTGATACTGTCGGTTGGTATGCTGTCGGAGAGTAGTAGAATATGTGTTCTGTGAGTAGCGGAAACGTAGCTGCGATATTACTGTGTCATGGCAGTCGTTGTGGTAGTGAAGTGTCAAAGTCGTCGATTTTCAAAGTTTTTTTAAAAAATTCCTAAGTGTTTGGCGTCGGAGAGGCCTTCCGCAGGTGTCTTTTGATTCTCTGAATGGATATAATGGATATACATGCATTGGTAAGGTTGAATTTTTACTGTAAAAGTTTAACCCTAGGGGTAGCTATATCGAACTGTTACCTTTTTTGTTTCTTATTAAAGTAATAAAAATTGTTAAATTTGAAACTATTATTTTAAACCTACGTCTAGCAACACTGCATTGTTGCGCGGCTGCCTCTTTTATTAAATAATATTATAGATCAAGATAGTACAGCACTATAGTAGAGTACTAAAGGTGTTAGTATTCAAGTTGATTTAAGGTATCGATAGATATAACTGGATTTTGAGACTGAGAGTATAGTATTAGAACGATTAGAACTATTGCTTTGGAATAAAATAAATGGCTTATTACTTTTTAGTTTTTCCATTGAAGAATAAATATCAATGCGTTCACCTTTTATGTTTCTGTCAATTCCTAATGACCTATTTGCTTGTTTAGAAGTATATTTAAATCTCCCTCCACGATTTAAATGTAATTTTTTAGGTTTAGAAAATGTATAATAGTAAATCAAACATAAACAAAGTAATGGTCTTTCATAAATTTTATAATTATTATTGTTAGAATTAATTATTTAGATGATTAGACCAGAGTAGAATAAAGTAAAATCAAATATATTTGGTTTTAATCGAGCACAAAATAACACACACGACACAGTTTTATATTATGTCAAATTAAAAATTGTTTTACATACTGTTACCCACTAGATAATTATAAATTTTCTCAACACTCCCCTAAATTTATAATTATTCATTTGAGTGAGCAATAAACACAATATTGTTAACGTTTTACAAAAAAATCAAAAAGGAATTATACATTATACATAAATCAAAGAAGCATTATGCGATTCAACAGGAGTTCCAAAATCATCAGAAAAACAAACATTAAAATTACAATTCTACAATGCTCATAATTTTATTTACATTTGCTTCAAAATGACTCGGATTAGGTTTAGTAAAAATATCTGCTATTTGCATTTCAGAAGGACAATATTTTACATTAATATTTTTTTCATTTAGATTTTCAGTTACAAACTTAAATCTCGTATCTATATGTTTTGACCTTTTGAAACTGCTATTATTTTTGAGTAATTTAATCGCACTTTGGTTATCAATATTCAAATTCACTAGAACAATTTTATTTGTTAATTCTTTGAACAAAGCTTTCAAAAACAACACTTCCTTTACACACTCACTTGCTGCAATGAACTCACTTTCAGCAGTACTCAGTGACACTAATGGTTGCCGTCGTGTTGCCCATGAAACAGGTCCCCCTCCAAACATCGTCAGGTAGCCAGATGTGCTCCTTCGGGTTTCTGGATCGTTTGCATAATCCGCATCACTGTACGCTTCAATGGTGAAAGAGTAATGGTTGACATGATACTTTATTCCCATACTTTTAGTGCCTTGCAGATATCTGAATATTCTTTTTAGTTTCTGAACATCCAGCTCTGTGGGTTTGCTCATATTGCGTGAGACAATATTGACAGCATAAGCAATATCAGGTCTAGATCTGTTAGCCAGGTACAAGAGGCTGCCAACTGCTTCTCTTACTGGGAATCTAACCTCGCTTGTTTTGATCTCTTCTTTTCCATTTTCTATTACTGAAGGTGTTTTGACAGGTTTGCAGAATTCCATGTTGTACTGTTTTAAGATTTTAGTAGTGTAATTTGTTTGATGTAAAATAACAGAGTCCTTGTCCTTTAATATCTGAAATCCTACAAAATTTTCTGGTTTGTCCATTTTCTTGATTTCAAATTCTGATTGCAGTTTATTTAAAAGATCATTAGCTTTATCTTCAGAATCAGAAATGACCAATCCATCATCGACCCATATAGCTAAAAATAGGTCACTTGTTAAATTTTTGAACACTGATTTATCTGTTATCAATTGATTTAACCCATTTTTCTTTAAGAAATCAACTAGTCTTTTATTCCACTGGAATGGTGCCTGTTTGAGCCCATACAAAGATTTTTTTAGTTTACAGACATATCCAAGTTTTTCCTCGTATCCTTCTGGTAAAGAAATATAAAGATCTTCTTCTAAATTCCCATATAAAAAAGCCGTTTTGATGTCAAACTGTTTCATTATCATTTTCTTGGATGCAGCATAAGCTATTAAAAGTCTAAGAGTACTCACAGAGACTACTGAACTGAACGTTTCGTCGTAGTCTTCTTCTTTCTGTTCACATCCTCTTACAACGAGTCTGGCTTTGTGGTCACCATTTTCCTTTATTTTAAAGATCCATCTGCTTGACAACAGCTTAGTTTTAACAAGATCTTTTTTAACAAATTCAAAAACTTCATTCTTCTCAAGAGATTGTTTTTCTTCATTGATTGCTTTTATCCACGCTTCTTTTTCTCTTCCTTCAACTGCTTCCTTAAAGCAAAGCATATCACCTTTATTGAACTTTTGTTCTTGGGCAAAATTGAGTTGATAGTCTGAGAGCTTGATGGGTGGTTTTATGGTGGATCGTTCCCTCAGAACTCTTTCATTTAAAACTGGTAGTTCTATCTGGCCGATTTCCCTGTTCTGGTCGAGCTGTTCTTGTAGTTTCTTTTCTTCTTGGATTTCCGGTTCATTAATAACTTGATTTTCTCCCTCATGTGGATCTTGAGTGTCAACGTCAGAATCGCTGTCTGAAAATAAATTTTCATCATAAGGGTATACTACGTGTTCAGGTTCTGTAGAACACGGAGTTTCTTTTTCTTCTACCTTATGAGGTCTAAATATTACATTTCTTGCTATTTCTATACAGTTGGTGCTTGGATAGTAAATTTTGTAACCCTTTTTATATTCTTCGTAACCTACAAAAATACCCTTTTTACTCTTGGAATCCCATTTTCTTCTTAATTGTTTAGGTATGTGTACAAAAGCATCTGAACCAAAAATCTCAAGTCCAGAAAGATCTGGTTTAATACCATACCACATTTCAAAAGGAGTTTTATTAGCTGTATAGCTAGTACTGCTCCTGTTGAGGACATAGACGGCTGTGTTCACCGCTTCTGCCCACAACCTTTTGTCAAGGTTTTTAGACATTATCATACTTCGAGCTGATTGAACGATTGTACGATTTTCTCTCTCTATTTTTCCTGCCTGTTCAGGGCAATAGCTTACGGTTGTTTGGTGTCGAATTCCATAGGTTTTTAATAACTCTCCTACCTCTTTACTTTTGAATTCTGTCCCGTTATCAGATCTGAAAACTTTCACTGTTTTATTTGTTTGGTTATGAGCTACAGCAAAAAATTCTTTCAGTTTTTCAGCAGTTTCACTTTTGTGCTTCAAAAAATAGACAATCCTAAATTTACTGTAGTGATCTTTTAAAAGCAGAAAGTATTTTGAGCCTCCAACGCTTGGGACTTCCATAGGCCCACAAAGGTCTGCGCTTATTGTATTACATAGTTCATTGACCTCTGTTGTACTAATTCTGAATGGTTGTCTGCATTGTTTTCCTTGCAAACAATATTCGCAAAAGGCATTTTTATCATCTTTAAATTCAATATTTAATGATTTTAATAAGGATCTCACATGTTGGAAATTCTGATGAGCAAGACGCTCATGCCAATCTTGAATGGATCGAATTCCACTTGCATAACCAGCTAATAAATTATTTTCTTCACAATTTTCACGAGTATCTACTTTCATATTGATGACGAAAAGATTTTTGTTCTTAATTGCCTCAACATAAAGCTTGTCGTTCTTTTTAAGATAAATGATGTCTTCCTCACCTTGTACTGAATATCCTTTTTCCATACACACACCTAGTGAAAACAGATTTAGATGTAGTTCAGGCACATACAGGACATTTTTTAGCACACTTTCGATTATTTCACCTTTGACAGTTACAATCACCTGTATATCACCTATACCTTTAGCCTCAAGTAGCCTGCCATCTCCAATTTTAACTAAGTTATTGCTTGAAGTGTACGGAGTATACTGTGAAAAGTATTTTATATGTGATGTCATGTGACTATTACATCCTGAATCTAGGTACCATTTTTCTTCAGTTTCAGTATCAGATAAGTTTTCATTGAACATTGTCATACCTATTAATGCATTTCTATGAGGTGCTTTAGTCGTCTGTTGTGGGAACATTGGCGTTTGTGCAAACTTACTGTTTTTATTTGAGTGATTTCTTTTATAAGTAGAATATGAATTAGACGATTTATTATAATTAGTATTATTGTTTTTGTTGCGGAAGAAACAATTTTCTGATTTATGATTGTCTTTCCGACAAATGACACAAAATTCTTTTCTGGCGTACAGAGCCATATTACCGCTATTATTTTGATTTT
This sequence comes from Ignelater luminosus, assembly GCA_011009095.1. Lineage (NCBI taxonomy): Eukaryota > Metazoa > Arthropoda > Insecta > Coleoptera > Elateridae > Ignelater > Ignelater luminosus. The sequence goes on from VTPC01090590.1 coordinate 213,761, forward strand.
GTTTTCGTTCGAGCATTCGCTTTTCCTCGGTCATTAGCCTGGATGTTAAATTATTTAGATTTTGGTTAGCAGAAGGGACACTCTCCCATGCCGATACAAAATGTTGAAAGCGTCTTGGCAGTGAAATAATTATTCTTGCCATTACCATGGCTTCAGAGATGCACTCCCCTGCTTCCTTTATTTTGTTAACTAAAGTAGTCAAGTTTGATATATGCGTTGCTATATCTTTCGATTCATCATATTTAAATGAAAAGAACTGACCTTGGAGAATTTGCAGTGACATTTCTGTGCTTTGTTCATATAAAGATGTTAATTTTACCCACATTTCACTTGCTTTGTTGCACGTCATTACATGTACCAACAGTGCTTCATCCATTCGTGTGGTTATTATTTGCTGTGCATGACTGTCTTTCTTTTTCCACCTTTTGTATATTTTGTGATCTTCATCTTCTTCTGGTTCGGTGTCTTGAATTATCGTCTCCCATACCTCAGCAGCCGATGAAACAACTTTAATATGAAATTTCCACGTATTCCAATTTTCTGCACCTTTAAGCAGAACGAAATTAGTTTGTTTAGCCATTTCAGTTTTATTAATTTTAATTTTTAACTTTTATTTTAATTTTAATGAGCAACAAACATAATCTCGCAAAATTGAAAAACGAGTTTTAATTGTTTTTAATTTTTAACACTTCCGAACCACTTTTATAATTTTCTTTAAGGTTTATAACAACCACAGATCTGCTATCATGTTAAAATTAATTATTTAGATGATTAGACCAGAGTAGAATAAAGTAAAATCAAATATATTTGGTTTTAATCGAGCACAAAATAACACACACGACACAGTTTTATATTATGTCAAATTAAAAATTGTTTTACATACTGTTACCCACTAGATAATTATAAATTTTCTCAACAATTATTATTATATTATATTGATCTTTTCCATTTCATCTCTTGTAATAATAATATAACAATATCAATAATAATTTATTTATTTAAATACAAACTCAATCCATATTATTTTACCAGAACAATTTATAACTACATATATTTATTCAAAAAGTACACAGGAAAATGTCCAAATCAATCAAAATAATTATCTTTCAAATAAAACCCAGAAACATTCCAGAAAACAGAAGACTTCAGAAAAACAATTGAATCAATTTGAAATTAAGCAACTTAATAATCTATTGCTAATAAGTAATTTTTTTTTCAATTAATCTACTGCAAAGTTTAATTAATTTAAATTTTAACATGGATAATGACATACAAGAAGAACACATTAAATTCTGGTTGAAACAACTTGTCATGCCCGCATCAGCTTATAAAGAACCCGAACTAGAAGAATGTACTGTTGAGATTATTAAGTTAGTGTGTGATATCTTAAAACAAGCAGATGAAGTTTTTATTACATCAGTTAATGTGATTGAAGAATACATTGACTCAAAAAACAAACAGAACGTTGAGTTGGAGGACAGCCTGTTAACAGTAGTCTGCGCTGTTCTAATTACTAGTAAATTAATAGGATCTCATCCCGAGGTTAAAATTGCCTCGCTGCAAACAATAATAAGAAAATTAAATAAGAGAGAAGTACATCAAGATATAATCAAAGATTTAGAATTGGATATTATTCTAACTTTGGGAAGAGTGCCACTTAATACAATGGCAACCGATTTAAGTATGTTTTTAGAATATTACGTTAAGAATTTAAAGCTGCGAGTCGATATAAATCCTTTATGTTTGGAGATATTAAACATTGTTTACATATGCAGAAAAAGGGTTTTTAATCAAGTCAAATCAGTCTATATGCAGACGGCAGATGCACTGCAAGTCTTTCACCATTTAATTCGTAACAAAATGTACTTTCCTAGCAGCATTACTTTATGTGCCTTAAGAATAACAAGGTTTAAGAATTTCCTCGACTTAAAGAAGGTTTCAAAAGATATGGAACAAATTAGTTCGATCCACTGTGATCATTTGCAACTTTTGGCTGGAATTATTTTCGATTTAATGGAAGTATAATTTAATAATTAAGTAAAAGACCTGTTATAATTAATGTTTATGTTAAAGTTGTATTAGAATTAAGAATTATCTAAGTACAAATGTGAATACTGGAATTTAATCAATCAAATAATAGTATAGCCTGTTTTCCATTTTTTTTTGTGCTTGTTCAACAAATGACAACTCTCCAATAAGCTTGGAATACAACAAAACCCACAGAGTAATAGTAACAAGTGATTAATAAAATTGGTGTCCTCAGCTGGCTATTAACAACAAACATTTCAGTATGTCGAATTATTATTAAATACAAAATCTTATGCACATAACAAGATTTTGAGGTTACCTTGGGAATTGAGGTTATTTAAAATAATATATATCTGTCTTTTTCTTACCGTATTTTTCATCCTTTATTAATTGTAGCACTAGATTTAATAGTTAAAAAATAAATTGAAAATTAATAAGAATGGAAAATATGGTTTGTAACTGATAAGAAAGAGATAAACACACGTTTGTTTGATTCCTACGTCACGCGCATGCTCTGAAACTGACAGATATCAAGAGTGTTTGAATGGTAGGTTATGTTTGCTGTCATTTTCTTTGAAAACTTAACTATTGCTTTTTGACCAACATGGTAGAAGAATTAATGGTAACGAAATATTCTGCTGTTCTGTTCGGTTTCCAAATTTAATAACGCCAATACATCTAATAAATCATCGTACAAATGCAGACTTACCTTGTTCTGTCAGTGACCAACCAAAGATAAATATTAGAATATCAAGTTATATAAAGCATTAATCCATCAAACAGCAGGTAATTAAAAGAAGGATACAAATTGATTTTTAATTTTTATTATTACATCTAACAAATCTATAATTACAGCCATTTAACAACATAATAATTTTTTTTACCAACTCTCAACAGTGAAACATTATTAGCTAGTCTATGAACAGAAGGATTTATAACTTCCTCTGGATTTGTTGTGCGTTGCTGATTAATATAAAATCCTCCAGCAGTGATAATTCGTACAGCATCACCTATTAAAAAACAACCAACATAAATGTAAAGTCCTTACAATTACAACAAAACAGTAACACTAACTGCTTGTAGGGAAGCAGCCCGCTTTCATAGCCACTTGTAAGACATTCTGGCCGGGTTCAGGTAACATATTCACAATACATGCACCCTGAAACATTTGGGCAATTTCTTCAACTTTCATATTTCCTAAACCAGCTACATTGCCTTCATATAACGCTTTGGTTGTAATTTCAGCTTGTTGTAATCCTTTCTGCCCATGTACTAATAATGTAGCTTGTTCCGCTAATCTTTTCTGTGCTATTCTTAGTTCAGGTTTTTCTTTATGGCGTCTCATAATATCTGAAATTTCACCTACGGTATCAAATGTGAATAACTTTAAAAACTTTTCAACATCAGCATCTGTAGTACGAATCCAAAATTGATAATAGGTAAACGGAGATGTCTTTTCTGAAGATAACCATACTGCATTCCCAGCGGATTTTCCAAACTTATCCCCCATTTCTGTCGTTATTAGTGGTATAGTAAGTCCTACAACAAAAGAATAACAATAGATTTATCAAGATGAACCAACAGATAACACTAGACTATCATACCATAAACTGGCTTCTTACAAATTCTAGCTATTAGATCATATCCTGACATGATATTTCCCATCTGATCATTACCACCAATCTGTTAACACAAAATTACTTCTGATTACTACTTTGAAAAAATATTTAATATAGACCTACCTGAAAACGACATCCATACTTTTTAAATAAATGCAGCCAATCGTAAGATTGAAATAATTGGTAACTAAACTCAGTGAAACTCATTCCAGATGATGTTGCAAGCCTAGATTGCACACTGGTTCGAGACAGTAATGCAGCCATTCGTAAGTGACGGCCAGCACCACTAATAAGATCTATTGCAGACAATTTATTATACCATGTTTCGTTATTCAAAATCCTACAAGAAATATTCCTTAATAAACTAACTAGACACATAATGGATCATTAATAAATTACTTAACAGGTGTTAGATGTTTATGTTGATCTTTCCAAAGGTATTTTTGATGGTTCTTAAAAACCTGTTCTATATTTGCATGCACACCTTTAATATTTCCATCTATAGAAGTAGAAGTTAATACATCTCTTTCTGTAGTACGTCCACTCGGATCTCCAATTTTTGCTGTTGCTCCACCTATCTACAAATGATATTCACTAAAATAAAAGTTTCACAATTATGGCTTTTCTTCTAACTGTACTTACCACAGCAATCGTTTCGTGACCACCTCTTTGCCAATGCAGCAGATTAATTAAAACCAGCAAATTTCCAACATGCAAACTACTTGCAGTTGGATCGAAACCGGCATAAGCACATTGAGGGGAAACATTTAATAAATCAGTGATTTCATTTCTATAATGGAAAAAGTAAATTGTTACTCTAACCTAATTTCGGTGATTATAATATCAGCTTACACGGCAATATCAGGAAATATATCCTGATACATTCCACGTTCTTTTAATTTTATTATATTTCTATTTGAATAACTACGATAAAAATGCATTATTCTGTTATGTGAATATTTATTAAATATGTGTTTTATTAACATTTTGACGTTTATAATTTGAGGTTACGGTTTTTTTTGAATACTTGACATATTTGCATGTGCCGTTAACTGCAGCAGTGTTGCCAATAAGAAAGCTAGGTTGTCAGACTTTAATCTTTATCTTTGGATTTATTGATTTCATTAAGAGATTTTTAAATTATTATATTTTTGTTTTAAAACACATAGATTTTATTAGTACTAATTTACTCGAAATAATGATTAACAGTAGAACATAAATTGACAGTGGTGTAACATAAGGGATCCGAGGTTCAAAGCGCACAAATGCTTTAAAAATGTTTTGAATTTTTAAAAGTAAAAATTCTCATAATATAATATTTTGCAAGTGCAAATTAAAAAATGTAAATTAATTTGTTTTTCTATCAAGTGTTTGTAAAACTAACATATAAGCATGTACATAGGCGTCACACTGGTAAAAGTCTAGGTTTGTCTTCAAGAAGTTAATTGTAAGAAAGTAATTCAGAAAACTTTAAATTGTTTCCTTTATTTGCCTATTTTAATCAATTAATTTAATAAACTAAATAGTACTATAACTAGACAGATTGATGCTACAATTGAAATAGGTTGTGATAATATTATATTGGAACTATTTCGCATATCCTTGAATGGCCCAATTTTTGCTGCGTAACTTATAACATAAGCCACGTAGGTTTGTTCATGAACAGAGTGAAACAGATGTGACATTGGACCTGTGAATACACAAATTATAATTAAGATAAATATTCATTGCGTATCAAACCTGTGGCATATACTAAAACGTCCGTTCCTCCATGAGTAACTTCGTCTGTAAGCACAGCAGATTGTTGAGCGTATTCGAAACTTGTAGCATCATCTAGAGCAGGATTTCTTCTCACTACTTTATTGTTTATTACATCGAATTGATAGTTATCTGGTCCTCCGGTTCCATAAAGTAAAGATGTGTATTCAGTTCCGTCGAGTTTAGATTTCTGAGCGATATCTGGAAGAAAAACAAGGTTATGCAAATTTTACACTGGAAAGGTGCACAGTAATCTCTCACCTAAAATACTAGTAGATCTCTCAGCATAACCGCTTAATACTAAAGAATGAGAATGATCACTTGTGACAATGATCAATGTTTCAGAAGCTTCCTTCTCAGTCATTTGAATAGTCTTTTGAATAGCGTTGCTAAACTCCACTGTCTCTCCTAATGCTTGTCTTGCATGACCGCGATGATGGGCAAAATCGATCATTCCACCTTCTACCTAAATTTGTATAAAAAAAAAGAAAAAATGACATCTTTTAAGAATTTTACTTTACCACCAAAACAAATCCATCTTTATTCTTCTTCAAGAGCTTAATAGCTTGTTCGGTCATTTTTGTCAAAGATGGCATTCCTTTAGGGCCTTTATCTCGAGCATGTTCCATTTTAAGATGTCCATTTGCGAAGACTCCTAAAAGTAGACTTTAAAAACTTAAAAGTAAAATTGAAAACGCCCAGATTACCTAAAACAAATTCCGTGTTTAAATTTACGTTTTCTAATTCGTGAGTATTCTTCACAATAGCATATGTAGATCCTCGTTTCACTTTGTCTAACTTCCAGTCTTTTATTAGATTTCTACCATCTTTACTGTAACATGCCCATGTATCTATTGGATCAGCGTTTGTTCCATTTACGTTTGAAATTAAGCATTGTCGACCACCACCCATTATTACCTAAAGTGCGAAACGTTTACTTTTTAGAAGTCTCATAAATAGAAATATTACTTGTATATTTTTTCCTGGCACATCTTCAATTAACTGACGAGCAATGTCTTTACATCTAGTAGCATTAGCATGCCTAGTTGCTTCGCATTCCCACTTTCTATTAGGTACATGTGCATAAAGAGCACTGGGTGTCGCATGAGTCACGCGAGTAGTTGTGACAAAACCTTAAAAATAGCCTTCAGTTTATTATTGTTATAGCGAAAGAAATAGCTATACCAGTTCCTTTTCCAGCTTCTTGTGCCCAGTTGAATATACTCTTCAATCGAGCTTCCGATTTTAACGATGCTTCACAGTCTTCAAAAGGTACCGTAGCGTCAACTCCTGCTGTTTTATGATTAGCTTTTACACCACAAAACAGAGCGGTTGCCGTGCTACAAGAATCAGGTACTAACTTGTTAGCAGAATACGTCTAAAATCGTGGTCGTCATTAAATAAGGACAGACAAGTGAATTAGAAGCACCTTTAGAACTCCTATATTAGAAAATGTTTCAAAGGAAAGGAAACCTTTCTCAGTTTTTCCATATATTCGTGAAGCTGTCACTGTGGTAGGACCCATACCATCACCAACAAATAAAATAACATTTTTTGCGATACCCATGTTTACCTTTGGTATTAAAGCTTCTTCTATATCTTGATATCCTAGCTGTTTCCAATGATTTTGATCTACAAGAGAAAAGACCTAGTTGATGTCTCATTTTTTTTGGATTCGTGTTCAGCGTATCAAAGTCTATCCATATACATCATTTTACCACGCGACCTTCAATTGTTTTGAAACGGCCGAGTTGCTCTGATTTTTCCTCAGATCTGACAATCAAGTTGATCTATTTCAGGGTACAGTCGTTTAAACATTTTTGTAGGTAAAACTTCTAGGCATCCTATGAACAAGGGAAATTTCGCATAGGGTCAACTAGGACGGTTCAAAGTCGGCCAAAATTGGACTGTCAAAAGTAACCTAATCAAAAACAATCAAATATCGTTTAAACCCGGTTCATATGTAGAGTCATTACGTACCCTTTACTATCAAAAAAGTTTCATCTCGATTGGACGTTGCGTTCCGGAGATATCCGGGAAAAAGTCACCTCTCCCCAAATCCGAGGGTGGGGGTGGAAGAATTAAATAACAATCGAACAGTATTTACACAGATCTTGTCTAAAGGCAGTTTCCTAACACATATTCGTATTTCATGGTGATCGGTGAAAATCTACTATTTTCCGTCATTTTTTAATGACCAGAATCGGCGATGTTCAAATTGTTTTTCACCGGTAAACTTTTGCGTGGCAAGAACTAAGGCAAGCCTCTATTTACTAATCCGCAAGCGCGACCCGCGTATCTCTTACCGTTGTTGAGGAAATAAATTCTTTTAAATTTGGACCGATTTTCAGTGATCTCTGGCAGCGAAATCCGAAAACATAAAGAACTCGTTTTAACAGTTCTGTATACTTATTCTAAAGTAAAACGAAAGCACAAAGTCTCATTTCGACATCTTTTAAAAATGTGCGCCCCCTGCTGACGGACGCTTATGGACCTGAATTTGATCAAGTACGGATGGTTACATGTGCTGGTGATCTCTAAAGACGGTGCGTTCACTCTGGTTCTCCCAGCGAAGGGAACTTGCGCGCAGGAAAGTTTTACTGTTTTCGCCGTCATGGCGCACCACCGTCGTTTATGGTGATTAAAGGAAATTCTGAGTTGTTACTGGACTAACATACCCAAACGCGGTCGAAAAATTGCAATTTGAAGAATGATTCGTTTTTTCTGACTTTGACCGGCTCTTCTCCGTTATTTACCGGATAGAAAATCTTTTGTCGCTGCGCCGAATGGGAAAACCCCTAATACTATTAACATTAAATCAAACTTGGGGTATGTAAAATCCGTTGTAAAGAAGGAACGTTACTCACTGTATATCCCTTTCTTGTTCAACTTCAAGGATTTTAAATTTAAGTTTACTGGTCATGGAGTACTTCGGCTTCGTTGTTTTTTTAGATCGCACGGTATTAGACGCATACGCCAAATTTAAATTTTAATAACTTTTTGAATTATTGGTTGATAAGCGTGAAACTTTGCAGTTTTGCAGATCAAGGCCGTATGTAGCCTGTAATACACCCTTGCGTTTTTAGATTCTATACGTCAAGACGAATCCTCCGATATGTGACTCGCCAGTAAACAATCGCGTAACCAATGGATACGGAATACTTGCCGATAGGCTTTTGGAATTCTTTCTTCGGATTTGTGTTCAAGGCATCAAATATACCATTTTGACACAATTTTACTATGCTACCTTCAATTGTTTCAAAACCGTCCAATTTCTCTGGGTTTTTCTCATTTGTGACCATCAAGCAGACCGTTTTCGGAATTCAGTCATATGAACTTTTTTGTAACTAACACTCCAAGGTATCCGATGAAACAGATAAATCTTGCAAAAGACCGCAATCATGGCCAACTCTACGATTAGAATTGAATTTCTTGAAATATCCTAACCGAAAAACAACTGAAGATCGTTCGAACTCTGCTCGTACGTTAAAACATTAGGTGCCATTCACGACAAAACAAATCCCGTCTCAATGTTCTCTATTGTTTACCGGGTGAAAAATCTTTTGAAAGTGCATTGTGAGACTTCTACGCCCAGCCCCGTTTGTCAGACCCCGAATGCAAGCAATTCCTGCCCATAAGTATTGACATTAAATTGAACACATGAACAATGTGTAAATAAAACTGTTGTGAAAATTTTGAAATTAATCTAATTTAGAAGAATTTCTATAACTACATATGTAGTAACCCAGAATTGTCACCGTTTCTGATAACCTCAGAAGTTATCTGTTGCATAATCTAGCAAGATTAAAGAACTGCACGTGTAGGAAATACGAATGATTTATATTTTATTGATATTATGTACTTACCCTCTATTTTTTCTAGGGATACATATTTAAACACAATACACATAATAATTAATAAATATTTTAACATTTTGATTGAATTGAAATAGTAGGTCAAGTTTAAGGATCACTTTAGTTTATTAAACGTAATAGAGAAGAGTTGCAAACGGGGAAGAGAAAGGCGCCGGCATAAACTGTTTATGTTTGTGACGATCGTAATAGAAATTTGGCCATATTTTATTATAATAAATTATTACGACTTCAGATAAACTGAATGAGTTATTGAAATAAAATGATTATATTGGTAACTTAATTAAATGAAGAAATTTTACATGCATTGTACAAAATACTTGACGCAAAACTAATAATGCTGACTAGTCCACATGTACAACATAAAAACGAGGCTTAAATTACTTATCGCTACAATTGAAATGATAATAATAGGAATTAAGCAGGGACATGATATAACAGATTTCTCCTTTCAAGGTTAAAACAATAGTAAATGTAAACGTAAACCATCACCTGATAGTGATGACTCAAAGGAAATTGTGAGAAACGTACTGTATTTTCTGGTTTATTTTTTTACCTTAAATATTTTCATTTGTCGCTAGTGTTAACGAAAAGATGATATTCCCATAGAATTAATTACAGTTCATTTAAGTAGATAATGCGTGTATATTTTTAGATAAGTGGGTTATTTATGGGTTACGCAGAACAGTTACATAAAAAGAATTAGTTGGTTATACAAGGTGTCCCACCTAACAAAGACTAATATTTCTGTAATCTTGTTATATATGATGAAACTCATAACAAAAAGAAAGAAAAAGTTACTTTAAATTAAATACTTCATCCTGCTTCATCGCCCAGTTTTATTTTTTATTATTTTCTTTTTATATGCAACACATCATACATTTTTTTAGGCCACTTCAACCTTTTTTTATTGAAAAAAAATTGTAAAGAACGAAATATCAGAGACAGCTTGTATTATGACAGTATGTCATTATGTTTTTTAAGGTTATTTTGCAGGTTAGATTTCGTCATGATTAATTACTGTATTTAATTTAATTTAAATAAGAAGAATTAATAATAATAATAACCGATTTTTATTCTAAAATGTATACAAGTACGGTGTTTCCAGTTTTCCATGTACTCAGGTGACTAGGAAATGTTAGCCGTCAGATGGCGCTAAGCTCGCTTAAGGTAAAAAAAAATTGAGAAGATAGCTAGATGGCTAGATTTATTGCTCGTGTTCGTTAGTGTGCCTTGATATTGTTTTATTAAATGTCATTTTTTTAATAGGTAGAGTGTTGCCACGCTTGTCAAACAAGAGAGACAAAGATATACGTTAGCTCTCTGCTCGCACTGTGGGTGTAAAGGAAAGAAAAAAAATTTGAATAGTAAATTCTTATTCTATCCTTTACACGTGCCGTGGGAGTAGAGAGCTAACGTATATTTTTGTCTCTCTTGTTTGACAAGTGTGGCCACACTCTACCTATTAAAAAATGACATTTAATAAAACAATATCAAGGCACACTAGTGTTCGTCAAATTTTGTGTTTATAACCTCTAAACCTTCTAAAAGAATTTAAATAGAAACTTGATAAATGACGTTAACAGAAGTTTATTTGTTAATGAAGAAAAATACTTGTTTGTCTTTATTTTTATAATTTTTTATCTTCAAGTTTTTCAAAGGTAAATTAAATGCAGAGATACTATTTTTGTCAAATGTTTACAGTTACATTCTGTAACACTTCTGCAAGAGATTCAAATAGAATTACAAAATAAAATTGAAAAACATATAATGTGATTGTTGTGTGTGGTAAGTCTTGACTCAATCGCAGGAAGTGCAGAAGTGAGGTTTATACATGAACGTATTTACAGAGTATGTACAAATGATGTGTACGCAACCTAATATACATATTGTTATTTTAGTCACCTAACATCTTCCTTCCTTAAAGATATCATTTCTTAATTATAATGAACATTAATTAATTATATAAGTATATAGTTAATTAACTGTTAATACAAACATAATCTAATTTCTAATACAAAACAAAGTCTTGTAATTTATTAGGAATTTTCCTTATGCGACCGCTATGACTATCAATAACAACATTATTTCCTTATTATCATTTAAATCTTCATTATTTATTAAAATTTGATTTTTCTGTTAAGTTACTATTTTTGATGTTTGAGTGTTCTTCATTTTCTAACATGTGTGTGGCTACATATTCTGTTTCAGATTCAAATCTTATTTCTAACCAGCATAAATTGAGGAATTTTGACATTGATACGTATTAGAGAAAACAAACTATACAAACATGAGCCATTCTGTTTTTAAAATCTGTAATTACACAAAGATGCCTCTGAATTTGACCTGTAAGACTTGTTGCCTATTCCCAAACCATACTGGGCATACTGTATAGGAGACACTTTATAGCAGTGGACACCCTGTACTCAAACTTTCTTCAAAAGAGATGTTGTGCTGACTCAATCTTAATACTCTTGCTTAAACAAAGTTACACCAATGTGCACAACTAATTTGTACTGTAAAACTTACACCGGATAATCCGAATCAGTGATCACTTTAAGTCGCATTATACAGGGAGTTTACTAAACATGCGACAAAAATTCAGGGGGTTATTCGTTGGCTTATTTTAAGATCTTTTGTGTTTGGATGATTTTAGGAGACGCTTTGTTTCGAAGATAAAATCTTTTCAAAACAAAGCAATACTTTGTTAATTCATATTACATGTAAAGATTCTTAATCTACAAGCTGCTAAAAATGACTACTACCAGCTAGGATCCATACATCCAATTTTCTCCTCGTTGACTGCTGAACTTTTTCGAAAATATCATGGTTGTTTCTTATTGAATTACACCCCTCGATTATCAGATTTTTTAAATCTTCTTCATGTTCCACTAGAATAGTGTACATCAGTGTTTTCAAATGACCCCATAAATAAAAATTCAATGGATTTACGTCTGGGGATCGAACAAACCATAATTGAGATGCACCTCAACCAATTCAGCGATCTTCACAGGTTGCGTTTAAAAATTCACCAGCAACCACACTAAGATGTGTTGGTGCACCATCGTGCATAAACTACATTACATTTTTCGTTTCCAATGGTACATCGTCTAGAAACCCAAGTAGTGATTCTTCCAAAGAATTTCGATACCCTTCACCGGTAAGTCTTCCTGGTAGAAATACCGGTCTAATTAGCCAGTCATCCACAATTCCATCCAAATGTTTAGTGAAAATTGATGTTGAAAACGATCTTCAAGTACCTCGTGTGGGTTTTCATCAGCACAGACATGGTTATAATGGAAGCTTCTAATTGCATTTCTGGAGAAATTCGCTTCATCGGTAAAGAGAATCGGTGTCATTAGTTGAGGGATTTGGACCACGGTTTGCAGAAGCCATTAACAAAATGCAATACATTGAGGAAAATCAGCAGAAATAAGATGCTGAAACGCCCTAAATGGATACAAGCCGTTCTGCTTCAAAATCTTCCACACAGTCCTATTACTTACATTCAAAGCATTTGATATTTTTCTGGTAGAGGTGCCTACACCTTCCTCTACCATGTTTGGTACATTTTCTTTCAATTCTACCGTTGCTACTGTTGGCCTTTCTGGTCCTCTGTTTTGTTTAAATGTGTCTGTTTAATAAAGACGTTGATGAATACTTTGGAAAGTTTTTCTATTAGGAATTGTTCACTGTACAACCGCCTAGCCTCTAACGAATTCCCATTGGCAAGTCCATGCATAAAATGTACATCTGTCATCTCGGCGTTCATATAGCCACTCATATTAGAAAGCTTTACTAACAAAATTTTGAGTAACAAACGAAAAGAAGCGACGCAATTAATTTTGACAACTTTCAAAGAGAGAAAATGACAAATCACTTTGGAAACGATGACAAGTCACAATGGGAAAGTATTTCTAAACATTTCTTATACTCCGTACTCAATGCAGTACACCGTCTTTCCGAAAATCAAGGACTAAAAAACCTTAAAATAATCCAATGATAACCCTTGAATTTTTGCTGCACGTTTAGTAAACGCCCTGTATAATTTGAAATTATTTAGACACACATTTGTATATATTTTATCTGAAAAAAAGATTACTAAACGTATCTAAATGAAATGCTAAACTCAGTTTAGTCTTAGGCACCCAGTATTACAAAATCTACCCACAAAATCTGTCAGTACCTTGTAAAGTTATAAATAATAGCTAACTACCATTCAATTTGGACAAAAGTTTCTACCAAGCTTGGACACATAGAATTTATTCCTTGATCTACAGGACTCCAGCGGCTTCCGGGATGGTCAGTGACCCTCACATACGTTAGGAAACAACGCACACCAAGAAAGGTACTTTATTCACGCACAAAACATTGTTTAAGCAATACTACATCGGTGCGTACTTTAACACACAACTTGACATCGTTGTCGAGTGTTCAATATTATTAAATTAAATCTTCAAACGGAGCGAAGGTTCTACTAACAATTTTCGATAAACAGGGGATCACATTTTTCGATCCTAATAATCTAGACAAAATCTGGAATATAATAAACAGTTTTCATTAGGAAACCACATATAAACATTATACGAGATAAGCTAACAAATATACTCCCAATTAAAGATGTAATAAACAAAAATAACTACACGTGTACTTTGAATAAACATTACATGAAATAAATTGACAAACAGTTCCAATTAAAAATAAAATGACTGACTATATTAAACAAATTATCAAATTGACAACATTTCAAAACATTACAAACTCCTTGATTGGCCCGACATACAGGCCGAACAGCTCGAGAGGCCCGAGAAGCCCGAACGGCCCGACAAAGAAATCCATAGGGCTAAGAAGTCCAAAAAGCCAGACAGGCCCAAACGGCCCGAGAATTCCGACGGTTCTAGACGTTCGAGGAATCTAAACTGCCCGATAGAACCGAGCGACTCAAAGCGACGAAAAGTCCGAAAGACCCGATAGGGCCAAACAGTCCAATAGGTGCGACAGGCCCAAATTTGTTGACAAACCCGTATGGCCCGAGAGGTCCGACAAGTCAGAGAGATCCAAACGGCCCAATAGACCCGAAGGGCCAAGAGGTCTAAAAGGCCCGACAGGCCCATACGGTCGTTGGTTATTGTGGCTCCTTGTGGTTGAGTCTTCTTCGGCAGCAAGACAGAGGGGCGTAAATCCTCGGCCTCACTGGTGCTTGATTTCTGACACAGCTGCAAGAGGACACTTTGCGGTGCACAAGACTGCTGCATCGTGTTGAGCCCATAAGCGGCTCTGTCATCGGTCTTGTTGGTGTGAAGAAGATTGGTCTGCGCTTCTATTGTGTTGGTGATGGGAACTTTTTTGCGTCGGTTGTGATGACCTTACACAGTGATAGCTTCTGGTAGCTCCTGTGCTGCGTGCAAGAGGACTTGTCTGGAACTTTGTTTGTTCCAGCATTGATGCAGGTGGATGCAGGTCTGGTAGAAGGATATCCCGATGATAAGATGTTGGCTATTAATGCGGGATGTGGGAAGAAAATGCATTAGCAACTCCAAAACTCCGAAAAGGGGCGTAAATTTTTTACAAAGCTATTCGGGCTCGACTGCGGCGATTTGAACTACGCTACCTGTTGCGTTGGCCAGAACTGCAACGTTGGTGGTTTAGTACATTCCTTGACTTATGAAATGTGATATTGGTAATGAGGGTCAATCCATTCCAAGTGGTCCAAACCAGGTTGCTCGACCATTTTAAAAAAAATGAATATTTTTACTGTTATTTGTCTCAAGTATGACTAGCCGAAAACACATATTATTTTATTTTTATACTTAACCGTTTAGAAATGACGGCCATTTGTACTCCACGGTGCACGCTAATTTCTGCGTTTGCAGGCATCTACGGAAAATTAATTTCCTACGGACTGGTTAGTCATAGACATTTCAAATAAAAACTATTGTTTTCTTTAAACATTGTTCTATCTTTCTTGTTTTCTTTATCAAAGTCTTAAATTGTCGTTTAATGTGTGAAAATTGCTCTTGAAATTTGGTGACACAATTTAAAGAAACACACTTTTGAAGGGATGTTTTTTTATGGAAGGGGTGCAATATCAAAGTTAATTTGTTTTGTGCTGGTAAATATCGCAAAACACTTCATGCTGAAAAAGAAAGAAGCTCGAATATTGTTTCCTTTATTTTTTATACAGTTCCAAAAAGTCGCAATTTTCAGATTTGACCTAACTTTAAGGCTTAATATCTCTGGTGGGGGGCCAGATTAAAATTTAATTGATTTGGATATTATGCACCTCTAGGGTGGTAAACTGCAGTAGAAATCTCAACTTTCATATTTGCGTATTGAGAGAGACATCGAATTTTCAAAATGTTATTTAAACACATCGCGAACGTTTTTAATATCTCTGGTGAGGGACCAGATAAAAATTTGATTGTTTTAGATATTACGCATCTCTATGGTGGTAAACTGCAGTAAAAATCTCAAGTTTGATATTTGCATATTGTGGAAGATGTCAAATTTTCAAAGTATAAATAACTCATAAATATACTGCTTTCAGGACTTTTTACATTTTCTTCTATAGAAACTTTAGTTATACTGCCAGCATTTAAAAAATAGCACGAGAGCAGTAGTCAAGCTGAATCTGTAAATGTACACTCATGGTCAGAAGTAATGTCACTCGCTTCTATACGCGTAGGCAACACACCGAACTGACTGTTGTATGCTACGACATGCGTCCCTAAACATGATTGTCTCGTTTCTCTCTTCGACTTCAATATTAAAGGGAATTTTTTTAAATAATTAATTTTTTTTAATTTTATTATTTTTATGTTCATTAAATCTTACCTTGCATAATGATCTTTTTATATTTAGATAAATATTTAAAAAATGTTTTAGCATCGTTTTATATATGTAAGAACCAAAACCAAATTTAAAAAAGTTACAAATTTCTAGGTAACTGCGTAAAACAGGAAACAAAAATAAATTAGAAATGCTATAGGATAATGTGTGTTGACTTTTACTTAATGTTTTTAATGTGTATCTTGGTTTAGATATCAGTTTGGAGTTTGAAATCTGAAGAAATTGGATTTGTTTATTATAGCCTTACGACGTTTTATTAATTTCTACGGGAAATTATATTTTGCCCTCGAGTTAAATAGAAATTATTAATATAGTTTTGTGTTGGTTTGGTTTTTTTTGGAAGTTTTACTCCATTGTCAATTTAAGAACTGCATGTATTGATTTTTAAACATATGTTTTTATTATTTTGTTAAATTCTTTAAAAATGGTTACATGATTCCTGTTTCCAAAATAAATATAAAAATAATGCAAAATAACTCGAACTGGCAAGTCGTTTTATTAAATTATTAACAAGCAGAGGTTAGGGGTCTTTTAGTAAACGGGGTGATAGTACTTAACCGATTTTCTTTCTCAAATGATAATATTCGACACTTTTAAACAAATATTTACGATTTTTGAGATAGTGTATGTAGAATTTAGTATTGTTAAATATTTTAGAATACTATTACGTATTATTATGCAAATATTTAAATGAATATGAGCACAGAAATAATCCTTCTTCCTGCATTATTAACGAAGTTCATTGAATGTAGTTCTTTGGATTGCAAAAGGCAGAACTTTAGAATACTGACTATTTTATTAAAAGCAGAAGGTTGGTTGTTTCTCCGAAAAAGCCTTTTGTTAAATTGTAAAAATAAAGAGAGTACCGTTGAAGAAAATGTGATCCATAGGTTTTCCTATTGCTGCATTCATAAAATAATGTTTTAAACTTCTTAAAAATCTTTAGACCTGTATATTTTTGAAATGTAACTGAAATATGAAGGTGATATAAAATGCTATTTATCACATTAGTTTCTTGCAGAAAGCGACTATACATAACATATCATTAAATGTGAAAATACAAAGTACGAATAATAGTCTAGGGAATAGAGACAATAGACATATTTGCTTGCAAAAGTTATGTAGTTCTAATTTTTGGATATGTTGTGTATATCGGTGTCCTAGTGAAAAATCCAAGTTTTCGACACGTCACCCCTGTACGGGCTCCGTGGGGCGCCAAAAATCGTCAAAATTCCGGACTTTTTTCAGTTTTTTAATAATATCTTTTTACCCATGCAATACAGAGGAAAAAGTTTTTATTGAAAGTTGTAGAGTATTACATTTGCTACAGTTTTTGTATGGAAAATGTTTTTGTAGAAAGACTAGGTAGGTAATTATGCTTCATCAAATCCACTAATGCTTCTGCGCCTTTATTTGTTAAAATAAAGAAATTCAAATAATGGTAACAAAATAACACAAATAACAAAACGAAAGAAGGATAGAAAACCTATAAATTTTAGCAAAGGAGGACTTGTTTTATTTAATTAAGTCAATTTTTGTGTCATAATATTTATGTTTTTCTTAAAAATCTTGTTATGTGAGTACATATTCAAACGCACACTTGGATTCGGAAAAAAGGACCCTATAAGAAACAGTTGAAAAATGTATGACATTGCATCATACAGGGTGTCCCCAGATAAGGTTTAGAATAGGTGTAATGGATAAAAAATTTCAAGATACGAAAACAACTTATTCTCTATAAAAGTTTTTGCTTACTTCAAAAGTAACTTTTATCAAGTTAACAATTCGAAATTTTATACGGGGTGTTCAGTAACTAATTTTTATATACAAACCAAAATACAAATTAAACAACATCTCAAATGAAATAATTTATTATTGCGTTTCAATTAGTCTACCACCTATTCCCTGACACAATTCCAGCTTTCTCATCAACTAGAGAAAAACTTGATGTAACTTCCGGTCAAATTTCATTAACAGCCTCCCTAATAGCATTTTTCAAAATCTTGCCTGTAGACCTATTCTTTTAATAAGACAGACTTAAAATGAAGTATTGCTCTTATTTCCATAACAACCATGTCTTGTTTAGGTAATTTACTTAATAAATTAATTCAATCTGTACACTACTTTAAAATATAAGTTAATTTTTTAAACACCCCGTATAAAATTTTGAATTTTTAACTCGATAAAAGTTACTTTTGAAATAAGCAGATTTTTATAATGAATAAGTTTTTTTCGTGTCTTGGAATTTTTTATCCATTACACCTATTCTAAACCTTATCTGGGGACACCCTGTAT
>VTPC01090590.1:232452-300013 GCA_011009095.1 Ignelater luminosus
TTAGCAAAACGTTCTTCGCAACCCTCTACACGCATCCTATTAATTTCAATAAACTATCTCATTTACATCACCCCTAAAACAAGGGTCCAAATCACGTTTTGATATAGAAATCTCTCTCTATTACTACTTAAAAGCTCTACTTTGAATTTACCTACTTCACATTTTGTGGAACGATTCGCTTGTTCTATGTTTATAATATAATATAATAATTTTTCTAATATGTAAAAAATATTTACTATACTTTCTGACCTATACATCTTGTGCGTTGACTTTTAAATATTCCCGCATTTCTTCGCAAGTTTACGGCAGGCACAGTAGACACTAGCCACTAGCAATGAAAAGAAAAAGGAAATATCTTTTTCTTTTCTAAATGTTGGCTTCGTTTCCCACTCGTTCGAGAAAGAGGTAGTTAGCTATATATTAACCTTTAATAGATATATGCATTGCATTAAAAAAACACTTGACTATCCTTTCGTTCATACTGTTGGTTTATTTAAAGAACAATTTAGCTGGCCTTGTAGATTTCTCAAAATAATTTTATTTAGTTTTTAAATCATACAAATCGGACAAAAAATAACAAAACTACACCGTGCGCCGTTTTTTGTAAAACAGCCTGTATGCTGTATTTAGACGCTGGTTATGTTGTCAAGTTTTGGTAAACAACAAATGACAAAAACTCAAAAATTTTACTTAAATCTTAATTGTTTGAACCCTCACGTTTAAGCCCTCAGGTAAAATCAATATTTTAACGGTACTATTTTTAGAATGGTTGTAAAAGGGTACCTATTACTTAAAGGGCAGTATCACAAAACATTAAAGTATAGTCTTGGTGGTCGGGGTGACCACACCAAGTAAACAGAAATAAATTTACTACATATACTCAAGTCAGTTCTTTTTTAATTTGTATATCAAAGACGAGATCCAGCCATTATCCAACATTAATATTTCAGACACGGTGCTTACTTAGAGATATTCAAAAACTAGAATCTCCTTAGTTTAGATAAAAATCTGTTCAAGATATATAAAGGCAACAATGGCATAGCTTATGACTCATATGTCCTTAAACCGTACTTTCCTTATATTTGCAATTTAACAAAAGGCCTTTTTAGGGAGACAACCAAACTTCTGCTTTTAATAGTGGTCGGTATGCCAAAGAAAGATCTAAGTTTAATGGTCTTCGTTAATGATACTGTGGAATATTTTATTTTTTGCTCCTATTATTTTAAACGTTTGCATAATAATACGTAATAGTATACCAAACTATTTAACAAGACCTCAGATTCTACGTATTATACTATCTCAAAAGTCGCATTTATTTATTTTTAGAAATGTCGAATTTTTAGGTCATGATTTTAAAAAGCTAATCGGTAAGTATATTATCACCCCGTTGGTTAAAAACAGCTTCTTTCTGTTTATTAATGAAGTAAAACGACTTACCAGTTTGAGATTTTTTATATTATTTCTCAAAACGATTTTTATATTAATTTTAAAAAAACAGAAAGAAATACAATTTTTCAAAAGTTTGAGAAAATAACAAAAACATGTTTAAAAATTAATACAAGTAGTTCTTATTTTTCAAATTTTAAACTCCAGACTGATCTCTAAACCAAGAGGCGCTTTAAAGACGTTAAATAAAATCCAACACGCAGAATCGTGTAGCATTTTTAATTTCGTTTGGTTCCTGCGTTACCTATAGTTACTTAGAAATTTGTGACTTTTTAAATTCGGTTGTGGTTTCTACATATACAAAATTTGGACAAAAACATTTGTTAACTATTTATCTAAATATTAAGACAGATTATTATTCTAAATTAGATGTAATGAAAAAATATAGTAGGTAATAAATTTTTATATAAAATTAAAAATTTTAAAATAAAATTACATATAATATTGAAGTCGAACTGAGAAACATGTTTAGAGACGCATGTCGTAGCATACAGCAGCCAGTTCGATGTGTTGCCTACGCGTACAAAAGAGAGTGACATTACTTCTGACCATGAGTGTACATAAATCATTAGATCTGTATGTTAGTAAACTGTCAAGTAGAATGCTGCTTTATTAGAGCTTTCACGGAGGATATCTTCCAAATTTTGAGATTTAACCAGGATTAAGAAGCATGATTTTTACATAACCCGCAAGGATTTGAATAGTTTTCAAACATTTGTATTAACGTAAAATTGAAATATAAAATTTCAAATCCAAGACAAATATTAAATAAAAATTATCTCTGCCTACTAGCTTTTATTTTTAATTTTTTAATTTAAATATCAGCATGCTTTAGAAATGTGCAGATTGGGCTGCCTAACATTTTTTTATCAAGAGGCATCATAACCTTGCATTATTATAATATAAAACTTTTTTTAATTTAATAATAATAAGGATGTTGAAAGGGATATAATATTCTAAAATACAAGTTCGAACAACGACTTGATTGTAAAACTAAATTGTTAACAGACTAAAATCCCAAGACTAAAAAATTGATTTCAAACAGTTTTTCTCTATAAGTTGTTACTAACAAATTTTGTGCTAAATTGAATCAAAATTACTATAAAGGTTGTAATGGATCCTACCATCTGGAAAAAGATAAATAGAAATTGTTGACACATAATTTATAATATTGTACTGTATACTACGTACTTCTAGTAATAAAACAAAATCCATGTCAAACCAATCATTTGTAGAAAATTTTATTCCCGTTGTGATTAGTCGCAGAGAAATTGACATCTGTAAAACAAAATTCGTTATGATAAGGGACTGTTTCTACATTATTGTGAGCTATTCACCATTTTACATGATTTTTTGTTAAATATTCCTGGCATACTCTTTAAAAAAACTAATTTTGATAACAACAACTGATTTGAGTAGAAAGTACACAAATGAACTAAATGCCAACCAATCACAGATAGGTCTGCCTTCTACCTTTGTTGTTCTTAGAGTGTTATGTGTTTCTATGACTATGTAAGAACGACAGCACCTTTAACAAACCAGTTGGCCGCATCCGAGAAAATGGGCGTTCAAATCCCGCCAGGCAACTTTTGATTATTTTTATTTTTTTTTTCAAACTTTTATTTTATCTCTTTTTGGTGATACAATAACAATTTCACTAAAGTCGTAAAATAATTCTTTTAACAAGAGTGTTTCTGTAAGAAGAAAACTGTTGATAACTGAAACAAAACAACCTTATCTGCATTTCTACACATAATAACCATTAAAAATTTTGCACTGGAAGTTAATACATCGATCTTCTGAACCGACTTCAAAGTAGTACTTGAGAATTTGTACCTTTTACCGCATCTGCTGCTGTGTTAAGATATATTTGTGCACTAATCGATTTATAAATTATTTGTGTTGTGCAAGAATAAAAGAACCTCAAACGTTTTGTGGAATAAACGTTAAGTGAGTCAAACTGTGTTGTGCTGTACTTTCTTTTGTTGTTTAACGGTCGATTGACGGCGTTGTATTTTTGTAGTAATAGCCTTAAGTCGGTTGTAATTAAAGATTTCGGTTCCAATTATTTACACGTATGTCATCTGCACCTGCTTTTACGCTTTTAGCAGTAATATGTTTCATGGTTTGACTCAAATTTAAATAACCAGGCCCGTTTCTTGGCACGACGAATTGAGGAGAGAAGCTTGTAAAACCCCGCCTGGCCATATGCTATGCTGGTTTGAGTAGATGGTAATGCGCAAAAATCTAATTCGGACTGAGCATGTAAAAAAGCACAAATGATCGTCAGCGGATTTTTTCTTTGTTTTGAGTTTTGCAATATTTTTCTTTATACTCTTGGAACACGATTGAATCGACACCGCCCGTCGTATTCCTTTATATCCAAACCTCTCCATCAAAGATTCAATTTTGTCATCGGCGTTTCGTTTCAGATTTCGGCTTACTTCACAAATTCTGTTCCCTTGAAATGTTTGTCTCTGCTTTTATTCCTTCCTTTCCTATAGCTCTAGCACCTTTTTCAAAAATGGTAAGATGCTTCTAAATATGCCGCTTAGGAAACTCCCGATTTCGCGTTAGAGATGCAGTGATATATCAAGGACCCCAGCACAACGCGCAGGCGTAACAACGAAAAGGCTACAAGAAGAAAAATCAAAATTAGTGAACTCAAAATTGAGGATAAGCAAAGCGAATATCAAAAGAAGATAAAAGAAATCCACGCAAGTATTATCGGCACACAGAAGAACAGATAATCTGGAGGAGAGCTGGCATAAATTTAAGACAATTCTACTGGAGTCAGCAGAAAAAGTATGTGGTACTATAAAATGTGGGGAAAAGAGTAATAAGAAAATGACGAGATGGTGGAATAAAGAGGTTAAAGAAGAGGTAAAGCTGAAGACGAGGAAGCGTAAAGAATACCTAGAAAGTTGTTGACAAAGACAAATGTCTACTGACTGATGACAAGAATATTATGAAAAGATGGAGAGAATATTTTATAAATTTGCTGGGAACAAGAGAGGATGCTCATTTAGTGGAAGAAAACCAAGAGCTTACAACTGACCCCGTCACTAAAGAAGGCATGAGAGCTGCTCTGGAAAAGATGAAGCTTGGCAAGACAGCTGGGCACCTGAGGCATATGGGAGAAGTAAGGGAGGATTTACTGTTCCAAGTACTATCCCTAGCATGGAAGCATGGCAGAATACTTGCAGACTGAAAAGTAGCCATCATAATTTCACTGTTCAAAAAGGGAGACAACAGAAAATGCAGCAACCATCGTGGAATATCTTAGTTAAGTGTCGCAAGAAATGTTTATTTTAGAATACTTGAAACTCATCTCAGAAGTAGCTAGCTGCTAGAGTCAGGCCAGGCAAAGGCAGTCAGGACTTGATTTTTACTCTAAAGCAGATTTCGGAAAAGACTATGGAATGCGATAAGAAAGTCCACATACATGTTACATAGATTTGATTAAAGCCTTTGACAGCATGGAATAGGCTATTATGAGCTATGCTGAGGAAGCGGAGTGTAAACAGAGGCCTAACAAGCAGAATTACTACAAAACCTGCAGAAATTACATCAGTACGGATAACTCCTAGTCAGAATAATTTTGGACAACAGCTGGGGTCAGACAAGGTGACATTCTTAGTCCTGTTTTGTTTGTACTGCTGATGCATGATGTGGCAAGGGAATGTCAGAAGAGGACCCGTCGTTTCCAGCTCGGCCATTCGCTTCTCAGAGCTGTGCTGTTCTCAGAATTAGCCTATGCTGACGATGTAGCTTTGATTGCCGGTAGTGAAAGAGATCCACAAAAGAATTTACAATTTTGGGCCGTCGAGCTTAGAAAACGGAAGATTTTAATAAACACTGCTAAGACCCACACGATGGTAATTAGTCGATCCCCAGTGCAGCACCTGACCACAATCGTAGGAGAACAGCTACATAAAACAGGTTGAAAAGTTTAAGTACCTCGGAAGCACAATCAGTTCGGATGGAAAAATTGATGAGGAACTAAACGAGAGTATTGGCGCCGCCGGTAGACTATATGGGGCTCTGAGTCGAACGTTTAGAGGTACGTTTCCATCCTCACGTACGGTTGCGAGTCGTGGACCCTGACTCCAAATCGGTTTAACCGCCTCCAAGCGATAGAGACGAAGTATCTTCGTAGAACTGATGAAAAAACAAAACGCGACAGAGTGAGAAACACCAGACAATTCGTCTTAACCTCCAAACCAGACCTCCAAAAACAACCCTCGACAAAGTCAAGCTAAGATGATTTGGACATACACATTTTACCTGGCAGGAGAGTGTCCAAAGGGCGCTGGCGGAGTAAGGAGTAAGGGGACTAGCCTCCGATAGGGCAGTATAGAGAAGAACATCCTCTACACGGACCGGAGGTAGAAAAAGATCGGATTAAGCAAAAGTAAGTCAAGTGCAAAACTCACACACAAATTTTTATTTTCTTTTACTTGAGTTGACGAAGACAGTAAGCAAGTTTAATAAAAAACTTATTTGTAATCAAAAATTGCTGTTACTGTTCTTCTGCCATTTTTATAAACTTTAGCACCATCTTTTGGTTGGTGTTTCTCAAACTCGAATACGGCCTCTGATAGCGACTTTTATAAACTCTATTGGTATGCAGATTTTGACATTTTGATTTTCTCTTATTCGTTTTCGTGTCGTTTGTACGTGTCTATTAAAGTTTCTGGCGTTATTATTTTTTTATGTTGTTGAATTGTATGTATTTGTACGTGTACGTGCAATGCGTTGTTGTATGGTGGTTGACTTAAGTACGATTTGCACATTTCGATTACAAACTATTATCAAGAATTAGGAGAAAGGTGCCAGATAAGTTACGAGTGTGTTTTTTGCATTTCACTAAAGAAAATTATATATCACCAAATAAATAACATTAAGTAGTATATCTGCCGTCATTCTAAAAACGTCATTTCAAAATACATCTGAGAAAACAAGTATTTATGTATATGCGTAATATAAGCAACGTTGGATTCAATAGAGACAAATTGGTTGCCTATCCTAGTAGAACTTATCTGTGATTGGTCGGTATCAACTTATCATTTAGTCGTCTGTGATTTTGATTGGTTTTTGATTGTTCTACATTTATAGAACCTAAAATGTAAAAATGTCAAGTGATTTGACAGAATCGAACAAATTTAAATATCTCAATTAAAATGGTGTTAATTTTTTGTTTTTAAATTATAATTTACATTTATTTATATGCAATTTTAATATGACAAATAAGAAAACTAAAAAATAAATTTTGTTTATCTTTTATAACAACCTAAAGGTTAATTCTAGAATTCTTTTAAACTTTCATTTTAATAATAACTCAAGTAATAACCTACATATCCCAAATAAAAAAAGCAAATACATCTTACCAAGTTATTTGTATTAGCCACACTATTAGTGTTACTCCAATAAAATTTAAACTTCTCGGTTTCTTGTTCACTAACACCAGAAACGGTCAATAGGCTACCAGCAGCAGTCGCTTGAACAATAGACCAAGTAAAACCAAAAATCATCAATTTCACATCACTCCGAGGTATTTTTTCTTGACTAGCCAAAAGAAAGAAATGATACATTTCAAATACGATCCACACGTAATATTTCGATAAAATTACTAAATTCTGATATCCATGCAGATTATTTACTTTGTTTGTTAATCTACCAAGCTTGAAATATAGACCAGTTAAGCGTCTTAGATCCTTTTCATGTAAAAGTTGCTTTTTAATGTGATAATTAATAACGAAGTATTGTTCCTTCAATAGTAGGGCATAATGAATAAAATTGAAACTTGTTAGTATTACCAGAAATTTTGGCAAAGTGAAGCCCACGAGAAATAAGGTTCCAGTGACGAAATCGTAGAAATAATAATATATTATGAACATGTAAGCCCAACTAATGGAAATATATAAAATTTCAAAAATTATAATTTGACTTGTGTATGGATCTCTAATAGTTATTCCCTCGCTGATTTTAGAAATATCCTCAACGATTTTTTCATATTTAAGAAATATTTTTTCTAAATTCTTACGGATTTTAAAATTGTTTATGTTAACGAAAAATAAAACGAAACTGGTATAGAAACTGCACGTATTGAAGACAATTTCTTGTAGACTTAGATCCACTGTTCTTTCGACACATACTATGTATTGACATAATAGAAAAGAACTAATTAAAATAGGAATTTTTATACAGTACACAATTAAATTACAAGAAAGTCTTAGTTTTTCTTCAGAAGTGTTCTTGACGTAAAATGGAAACAAACAAAAGGTATAGTTTAAATTAAAAACGAATATCAATATTGAACGTAACTTGGCCATCGCGTGCTTAATATAACTAAGTAAGAGGTCAAGTAAAACTAATCGGAAAACTTATTAATCGACGGACAACAATTTTAATTACTAGAGCGTTTTTAGAAAAATTAATTATTAAGCTACTGTTGACAAAGATTTGATAGTAGTTGTTTTGATTTATTATAGTGCTTCTCACGAATTCATTAATATAATAGAAAATACAGAGGAATCTGTATCTCATTTAAAAACTTATTTGGGATATAATTATGATAAAAATTAAAAATAAAAATAGTACGAGAACATTTAAAAAAATTGACGTGACCGCCAACGTTATTTGATTATATGATTATATGATTGATGTGACGTCATTTGATACTACCGCCCCCTATCCATTTCCTTTGTTTTTTCTGTTTCTGTCATTTACAGTGTTGCCAACCCTCCCGATTTTTAATACAATCTCCCGATATACTACCGATTTTTTATAAATACTCAGAGAGATTAAAAGTTTGACTGATTTTTTTCCATTATATAGGGTGTTCGACAATTGGCGGAACAGCTTCACGTAGAACGTTTCCCCGACTAAAACTGAGAAGAAAAGTCCCGTACGAAAATGTTCGTGGATGTTTCCTCTTTTCTCACGAGCCCAAGTTGGAAGTTTTGAACAAGAAATATCCCGTGAAATAAAAAAGTAATGGACAGCGTACCATTAATTACTCCAGAAATGCTTAGAGGTGTTTATAATGCAATACCATTCCGAGCAATTGCCTGTCTGGAAGCTAACGGAGGACAGTGACTATTTATCCGATCAATCGGGCCGTCCGTTTTCAAACTTGACGACCTGCTGAGGTCTGTCGGACCTCACGGGTCTATCGGGCCCTTCGGGCCTGTTGGGCTTCTCACCTCTTCGGATCTATCAGGCCGTTTCGATCTCTTGGGCCTTACGAGCCATAAGAGTACGTCGAGCGGTTCGGGCCTGTTAAGCTCCTTGAATTTCTCGACCCTTTGGACTTTTCCGATCTGTCGTAGTATTAGGAACTCTCAGAGTTTTTGGACTTCGCGACCCTTTGGGTCTATCGGATCTCTTGGGTATGTCAAACCTCTCGGGACTTTCGGGCCATAAGGGTTTGTTCAGACCCTTTGGACTGTTTAGACCGCCAGGCCTGTCGAACGCTTTGGACGCTTGAACGCTTTCTGATCCTTCAGGCTTCTCTGAGGCAGTTTGGATCTCTCGGGTCTTTCAGACCTTTCAAGGCTGTCGGGCTTCATGGATTGCTCGGTTCTTTGGTCTTCTCTCGGTCCTGTCAGACGGCTCGGTCCTCTCGGGTGGTCAGCCTGTTAGGCCGTTTGGACTTCTCGGCTCTTCGGATCTATCGGGCCGTTTATATCTCTTGGGCCTGTCGATCCATAAGGGTCTCTCGGACTGTTCTGGCCTGTTGGGTTTGTTAGATTTCTCGGCCTATCGGGCTTCTCCGATCTGTCATACAATTCGGACTTTGGGTTTCGGGTCTATCGAGTCGTTTGGATCTCTTGGCATGTCAGACTTCTCGGGTCTGTTTGGTCATAAGTGTTTGTCGGGCCGGTGGAGCCGTTGGACCTGCCGGACGCTTTGGACTTTTTGGATTTTCGGGTTTCTCGGGTCTGTCGGACCGTTGTGGCCTGCTGGGCCTTTTGGACTTCTTGGTTCGTGCTATTCCGGCCTGTTGGGTCCTGGGATTTCCCGGCTCTTCGGGCTTCTCAAGCGGTTCGGGTCCGGTCAAGCTTGTTCCCAGTCGGGCCGGACCTTACAATTTCGGACTGTGCAGGGCTCTAATTTATGGTCTACATTAACGAATAATTTTTTCGTGTAGGATAAGCTGTTATCTCAATTTTGCAATGTGGATCTTAATAAGTTTTTAACCATTTCATATTAATTCTTGATTTTCTTTTTTTAGATTCTAAAGTCTCCTGATTTCATAGCGGAATCTCCTAATTTCTTTGATAGAAATCTTCCGAAATGTAAAAATAAGAATTGGCAGTAGTTTAGTAAAAGTGTTCCAAAGGCTTAAGTTAAGAAAAATACGTTAGGAAAACCAGGTTATAACAAAACATGACTGGCTTTTCGAAGGCCTGTATAAAAGTTCAACTTCTCTTCAGCCGAATTGAGAGTCATTAATAGAATGAGAGTGGGTCGGTATGCGCTAAAGGACATACAGTAAGCCGCGCGCAGCAGCCCGAAATGATGATTGGAATAGTATTGTGTTGTGCTGTGATGGGTAAGGGTAAGGTAAGAAACAGAGTCTGGTCTTGATAGTATTACAGTTAGTATTATGCAGAGGAGGAGGTTTGTTGAGGTAAGGCTAGGCGTTCTCTAAACGTATTTATTGGGAGGAAATTTGAAATTCTATGCGTCGAAGCAGAATTCCAGAAGACATGCGCGATATGTTGAGTTTGGCTTCTCGATTGAGATCAAGACGACCGTCAATAGGAAGCACGTCGGCCCGATTGCTTACCTCTCCGGAGGGGAAGAAGCGATCCAACCGGAGCATCCTCCTACAAATTTGCCTCTTTTTTGCCGAAGACGCTGGGCTTGGTATGATAGGAAGGTACAAAAACGCGAATGACTGAAGCCGATGAGCGGACGGATTAAGGTTTTGTATGTGTGACAGCCCTGAATGACCCCGCGGATCTCAAAGGCTCAGTTAGACGTCTCTTTTAAGGAATCTGCTGCTGGTTATGCAGTTGGGGTAACGGAATAGGATAGCTTGGGTTTGATCCGCCACAGCCGGAGCCAGCCTTCAAGCCGATTCATTGCTCAAGCAAGGTTTTGTTTTGTTGTCGTGACGGTATCATCGGCGAATTGGAAGATGAGAGTCATTGAAGTGAAGGGAGACGAAAGGGAAGAAAGGCGGGACTAAAGAGTCTATGGCAATAAAGTGTGAAGAGAAGCGGAGAAAGAATCGAACGAAATTTTTTGTAGACTACAAAGATGTAAAAATATATCGGGTGTCCCATTTGGAATAATAAAATTGCTGTCATTTCCCGTGAAGTGATATTAATGCGTTTAACAAAACAATAACATTCACTTCTGTTTCTCACTTTGCTTTTCTATCTACCTTTACTTGTTTAGAATGTAGAAGGACACCAGGAGAAGATCCCAACCTAGTATTTTTCAAAGAGTTGCCTCTTGGAATTCTCATAGGCTATAGAGCAACACTGAAATATTTTATGCATCTCCCGAGCACTTTGGCTACGCGAGGCTTTAGATTCCTACTCTTTCATTTTACCATGTTAGAGGGGTGAATGATTGATTGAATTCTCAAGTAATAACAAACTTTCTTTATTACATGACCGACAAATTGAGTTACCGTCGTCGCTAACTATATGACGCAGTGGTCCAGATCGTAGGAAGATTTGGTCGATTAAAACTTCGACACACTCCTCCATTTCACTAATCCAACAAACACAAATTAAAGAATTATTAGAATACATTACTTGTCACTTTGTCAAGAATTTCTTCATATTTAGTAATTATCTAACCTTACATTACCTGTAATAATGACATCTCGTCTCGTATAACTTTGATCTTTATTTATATAAATAAATTTCTTGTGTTTCTGTCATCTTATAAATCGTATTAATTGCTATAGGATTACGTCAGTATGTCAAATTCTTGTTTAATTAACATTCTATGTAAGATCTGTAAATACATCCCTTGCTGTAGTTTCATTTTTTAGGATAATCTCGAACTTTTAATTTTGATTTTTAAATAATTGTTGACCTCCAATTTCCAATGCCAAAAGTGCCGCCAACATTGTAAATAAACTAAAACTAAACATGTACTGTTCGTTACGTTACACACTTTGACACTTTAACTAAGGAGACGGGTTAACACAGATTTTCCTTGCATTGTCTACACAAATTATGGGATTTTCCTAATAGTTTCTTGTATAAAACGTAAACAAACCTTAATTTGTTTTTAAAATGAATGTTTCAAATAGTTTGTGAGTTATAGTTGTAGAACTATTTAGTAGTCAAATTGGGTTTTAATATTTATTGAATATTTTTGTTTGTGTCTGTAGTATAGAAAAGAATCATAAACCAAGATATATCAAAATAACAGAAGAAAGGGTAATAATCAGTTGGAAACAACATTGCCAAGCTAAATCTAAATCTTAAAATCTGCAGACTTATAACTTTTATTTGTATTCATTATTGTTTCTGACAATGTTCTACTGTTGTTGTAACAGTGTGATCACCCTCAAACTATTTTTGTAAATTGCCAAAAGAGGTCGCGACAATCGTGTTTTTCTCCAGTCAGCGCTGTCATCGTTGTTAGTAACAATGCAACAAAAATGTACATATTCCTCATTGCTGTTAGGAATTTTAATTTTCTCTTGAAAACCAACATCGAGTACACAAAAGCAAAAATTAAAACGCATAGAGGATTATCGAGTTTCTATTTTTTAAAACCACCACAATGTATGCATACTATGTCATCTGCTACAAAAATTTACTTAAAAATTGTGTTGCTGCTTAGAATTCTCTCCAAAGTTGACACGATGAATGATATACAAACATTTATTACTGTCGTTGTTATAATTACAAGTATTATAAAACGTTTACAATAACATCAACCTATTAATATTATAAAAACATTAAAAAGACATTAAAGCATAGTAACTGTCTGTTCGCAACTTTCTCCGTGGCCTCCCTTTTTATTATTTTGTGTATTGGTATTCTGAGTAATGAATTCTGATAAACTGCTACTTCTGGTATTATTTTGACTGGTATTCTCGGTGGCTTTTTTGGAACACATCCATTTAAACAGTGGGAATCCCCTGCAATTTCTACATTTCTTATTTCATTTCAAAATTATATTATAAAATAGAATTTGCATACCAGATGGTTTTTAATAGATTCGTAGAAAATACACAGTATATGATCGGATTTGCTGCTGAATTTAATGGGGCAAGGCTCTGTACAAATGTTGCAATTGCAATATTTGTTTGGGTTTTTGGAATGTGATCATAGACTTGTAGTAGATCAAATATTATATAGGGACTCCAACATAAAATAAATACTGAAATCAGCAAAGAAAATTAGAATTCTATAGTTCGTTGTAAACAGATTTACTATTTACCACTGACAATCACTAAAGTAATTTTTACTGTCTTCACTTTCGCTCTTGGTATCAAACCTCGAGAACTTACTCTTTTTGAACTATCCGAATCTGCAAGAAAGAATTTAGTAATTTAAATAGAACCTACGATTTTGGGAGCTTTCTTAAAAATACCTGTAGTCGATAAGCTTTTATGATGGCGATTTTCCTTCTTCTTTCTTGAAACAGTGATGGTAGTTTTTGACCGAATAGTTATTATTATGACAGTATAACAAACAGTAATTACTATTGCAGGCATAATAAATAATGAGACAGCAACTAAAGTCATATAAAGGCGCCATTTCCACTGTGCTGAAAATTCTATCCAGCATTGAAGTTGATCTAAAACAGAGCGATTTCGATTTTCTTCATTTAAATCATTTTTGTAATCTCATTATTACTTTGAACAATTTTTTCTTCATAAAAAATTAAAATAGGGATAGAGAAGATTATACTTAGAATCCAAGCGGATAATATCAACGATTTTGCTCTCCTCCCTAAAAGAAAGTATAATATATAAGCCTTTTGATTTACTAAAGGTGAACAAGCATAAAAATACACACAACTTGTTGAAAACTTCATCGGATGTCGTATCGCATCATATCTATCAATACTGAGTGCCACTAAAACGTATGTAGAGGCGTAGGTTACCAAAACCTAAAAAAATAATTAAAAATGTTGTTAGTGTTCCAGCTTTTAGAAATATAAAAAAATCTACCTGTAAGTATTTAACAATTTTACAGGTAATGTTACCTGCATTCCATGAAACCGTCATTCTCCATATTATGTCTGTTAAAACGTTTATAACTCCAACTAATAAATCTAAAAAGAAATAGATCCATTTTTAATAATTAATGAATTTAAAAACAAAAAATCACAAACCAGCAAGGGCTAAATGAGTTATAAAATAATTCATTCGGTTCTTCCTTGATCTTGAAAATACCAACGTAATTAACACTCCACTGTTTCCTATCACGATTAAAAGGAATAAAAGCCATAATACTGTAAATTGCTCTACCTGAAAATAACCAAAAATATTTAGCATTGACAATGTTCAAATCATAAGACGTAATATCTTGCTTTTTTATTGCAGTAAAAGAGAAATAAACGTCTCTGTACGCAAAAAAGCAATAATCAAATCATATTAGATCTAAAATTAAGACACGGTTATTTTCGAACTTAATATTACATTGAATACCTTCAAAAACTTTTACCGTTTGTTGTTTTAGTTCTTTTAAAATAATAAACCAAAATATCAAGCGGATTTCGTGAAACTGAAAGCACATTAAAGTTTTAGTTATATCATAATATTATAATAAATTACAATAACATGGTATTAAATGTGTTTTTCAAAAAAATATTTAATAATAATAATACTTGATCTTTCCTATGAAATGAATTTTAAACTTCGTACTACGCAACATTTTGTATGTATTATGCACAATGTAGATTTTTAAGTGTATAGTTTTCGCCTATTCTTTAAATTTTTGATCCACGTAACCTAGTGTCATGGTGACAAAGACTATATGCATCATAGGCGTAACATCACGCAAACATATTCTGGTATAAATTAAATTAAAACAATAGCAAGATGTTTGAAAAACTATAATGCAAGGATACGGAAGTTTTCGGTTCATAAAAGTAATTACATTGCTAAGAATCCATTTAATTTTAAACTTGAGAAACACTATCAATTACGATGAAAATACAAACTTCTAATATGCCACGCCAATGAAATGTCATAAAATTATTTGAGGTTATAATTGACAGTAGTTGTAAGAAGCATAACGGAATAATTCCCTATGTACTAAACGCCCTAAAATAACTATTCAGAAGTCATATTCGTAGGTTAGGTACCAACAGTTAGTTGTTAGGTGGAGGAATGGCTTTTTGAAAATCCGAGTACCATTGACCGTCTTTTGTTTTTTTTGGCAGATGTACTGTATCTTAGAAGTGGTTAGTTCTATAAAATTAGAACTTAGATTGTTAGATGTAGTAAGGGGGTTGCTTTTAGGCGATCCGAGCGTCATTGATCGTCTTTTGTTTTTTTTTGTCAGATGTGCTGTATCTAAGGAACTGTTAGTCCTATCGAGTTGGAACTTATATTGTTAGATGTGGTGGGGAAATGGCTTTTAGGCGATCCGGGCGCCATTGGCCATCTTTTGTTTTTCTTTTGACAGATGTACTATATCTGAGGAACAGTTAGTCCTATCGAGTTGCAACTTGGACTATTAGATGTGCTGTAAGAATGGTTTAAAACTATCCAGGTACTACGGATTGTCTTTTGTTTTTTTTTACAGATATCCCGTATCTCAGAAACGGATGATTGTATCGACTTAAGATTTCGACTGTTACATGTGGTGGGGGAATGGCTTTCAGATCTTTTTTTGACAGATGTGCTATACTTCAAGAACGGTTAATTCTATCGACTTGCGCCTTGGACGAATTTTGTTTCTTTAACAGGTATCATGTATTTCAGCTATCGAAATGAAACTTGGACCGTTAGGTGCGGTAGAAGAATGATTTTTAAACGATCCTGGCATTACCGATCGTTTTTTGTTTGTTCGATAGACATCATGTATCTCAAGAACGGCTGGCCGTATCAATAGGACTTAGACTGTTAGGTGTAGTGGTAGAAATCGGTGCTGCCGAACGTCTTTTATTTTGACATTTTTGTAGTGATATTATAGCTTTCTTAACAAGGTTAACGGAGGACAAAGCTCAACTGGGAACTTACTAAGATGACCCGAACGAGGGCGTACCACGATGGGTATGACATTTAGTCCTCTTAATGAAGTTGATTGAGATCCTAACCCAATATAGGTACCACCGATAGTCTTTTGTTTGTTTTGACAGGTATCGTCTATCGCACGAACGGTAATTGTATTTAGCTTTACTCAGAAGGTTAATAAGGGCAAAAATAAAAAATGTGTAGTGCCAAGAATGTTATCAACACTATAAGTAATAATGTTTTGAAGGTGAGGCTACCTAGTAAATTTCCCTAACAATTTCATAAAATTCAAACAGATGCATGATTAGTTAGTTAACCTTGAACATATCAAATGACGGTCATTCATTCTTTAATTTCAATAACAACTTTTTTCTTGCAGAATCAAAATTAGATTTCAGTTTTAATGATTTTCTTGTGTCTACTGTCTTTAAACAATAATACTGTGCGATCAAATACAAGAAGAAAACTAAATCACAGATTAAATAAAGATCAGATATTTCACTTCCTATTCCATCAATATTCCCATTTTTTGTCTCTGCACATCTACATTTGCAGCACTGGGAGTTTACCACGCCTACTCTTTTACGTGCTTTTTATGAAAAGTGCCTATTACGCTGTGCTGCTTGCGCAGTACATGTCAAAATAGCAAGCCCTGGGAGTTGCTTTGAAAGAGAGAGAGAGAGAGAGAGAGAGAGAGCAATAGAATCCACAAATTTATGGAAGTGAAATATCTGACTTTTATTTAATCTGTGACTAAATTCCACAACGAAGCCAAAATATGCTTTCTTATGGTGGGTTTATGCAGCTTTCCTCAAGTTCGATTTTAAATTTAAGAGCAAAATCTAAGCCCGTAACTTCTAAAATAAGCATGGTTTATACAGAAAATTAAATACTAAGCATTAACCAATAATATTGTAGTCTTAACGCATGTCAGTTCTCCCTGCTTTTTGTAGCGTATGCTAACCTTAGAATTTTCGTAGGTTATAAACAATTTTACAATTTAATTCGTGCTAGTGTTTTTAATAGGTACAGTGTGGACACACTTGTCAAAGAAAAGAGACAAAAATATACGTTAGCTCTCTACTGTAAAGGATAGAATAAGAATTTACTATTAAAATTTTTCTTCTTTTTTTTACACCCACAGTAAGTGACAGTAAGTTTGACAAGTGTGGCCACACTCTTCCCATTAGAAAAATAACATTTAATAAAACAATATCAAGGCACACTAATTCGTGCTAATCATACGCCTAACCTCAACGAACGTAAACAAAACAAAATCCATGCGTTGCCATGCGTTGACAGATCAACATGTCGCTAAGGTAGACATATATAGTTTTGGGGTCGTTGCAATGCTGTTACGACTAAAATTAAAGTTAAAGTTGGCAGTTAGGTACTTTCAAGGTCAGTGATTCTTACTACCAAATTTTAAAGTTACTGCTAAAATCTGTATAAACACTTAGAGTTGAAATTACTACTTTCATACCCTGTCTCATTTCTATAATTCCAATTCATTTCTAATTTCTAGGGTTTTAATTGGATGCACTGTTATACCCCAAACTTATTTATGTTGGTGTCACTACTTCTAGTTACAAATCTCTCACTAAAAAACTTTCTGTCGAAATGTCATATAAGTATGTTAAAATGTAGCAAATTTGTTTTTATGTGCAAATCATTTTCATTACAATTCATATTGAAGTAATGAACACAAAAAATAAATTTCTATTCCAAATAATAAACAAATAACAAAGGTAACTTTAAAATATGAGAATGTTTTTGAATAAAAAAACGAATCCCAAATTTAGTTTAATTCCCTTGATATTCTTCCCTTAAATAATAGTTGTTCAATCAACTGCTCACTTTCTTTCTCCCTGGTATTGAATCGTAAATTCTTTTTATTTTTATTATTTGTTTGCTAATCTAATACTTAATATGTTTTTCAATGTAAACCTTACCGTACATCAAACGTTTCACATAATCTCGCATATTGCGCTTTGAGTAACATTTGGGGTTTTAATTCTAAAAATTGTGCTTGGCATTTCAAAATCAATCTTTTTCATTGTAGGTATTGTTTTTAAAAAAATGATTCGCTGCCAAGAACAAAAATATTCGAGCCATCTCGATAACTGTCGTGTATGATCGTTGACATTTATAACTTAGAA
The DNA here is from genome assembly GCA_011009095.1 of Ignelater luminosus. Classification (NCBI taxonomy): domain Eukaryota; kingdom Metazoa; phylum Arthropoda; class Insecta; order Coleoptera; family Elateridae; genus Ignelater; species Ignelater luminosus. Next base: position 250,234 of record VTPC01090590.1, read on the forward strand.
ATTATAATGTTTATACATTTTTTAAATTTTACTAAAATATTTATTTAATTATACTTAAGACCTGTTAAATCTGTAGATGATGATGCAATGTATAATATTAAAATGTTCCTGTTTGGAAATAACGTGAAATTATCTATTAAAGAAATCTATAAAACGCCGCTCAACGTCGCATCAGAGTTTTTCAAAAATCTCTTTTGAAATTTTGTATAATCCGCAAAGATTTTTACTGAAATGTTCAAAATCTGATACAATTCTAAATTTCATCAAAAATGTATCAAAATAGAGGATGAAAGGCTGATCATCAACTACCATCAACGTTTCCAGAGCTAGCTGTAATTCTCCAAATCTTATGATCGTTTCTGACGATATGTTTTACTGTTGTTGTGGCACCATTGCCACTTTACTTATTATTATTTATCGAGCAGCAATGGTCCGACGGTATGCCCCTTTGAATCTGCCGGTACAGATTGTCCAACGAAATAATAGATAAAGAGGATTTTCTTTTATATATGTATGTTAATCAAAAGAAGAGAGATGTATTTTTTGTTTGCGTCGAATGTCATTATTTCTTATTTTATTCTGTTTATCAAGTTTTCTACAATTTGGGTATCCCTTAGTATAAAAAAACTTGTTCTTTCTTTATTACACAACAGAAATACTTCTAACTTGGATTATTTTAAAGCTTAGCAGATGATCATTTACACTATAAATACCACGATATACTTGATGCAAGTTGGGGCGTTAACCTGATCATCTAAAAACCTGAAAGAATTCCACAATATTCTCAAATACATTTTCTATGTCGCACGCAGATTTTAGAATGGAATTCCAATTAGAACTGTACCTTATGAATATTTTAAGTACTGCCGTATGAATGTGCGAAGAGGTCTGTACGGACAGAAATTTTTATGCCCAACCCGGCCCAACTGGGGACAAACTTGACGCAGCCTAAAAAAACATCCGCTAACTTCTTAATCGACCCGACAAAAAAGCCAAAGGCCCGAGAAATCGAAAAGACCCGACGGCCCAAGGAGTTTAAAAAGTCCGACAGGCCCGACAGACCGGTATGACCCGACAGGCCCGAGAGATCCAAACAGCCTGATAGACCGGTAGACCCAAAGGGCTGAAAAGTTCAAAGGGCCTGAAGAAGTCAGTAGTAGTGACTCATTACCATTAAAATAATAATACTGCAATTTATTCAAAGGGCTACTTCATTTCTTTAATAATTCATCATCTTTTATTTTGTTTGTGTAATTAATTTTAGCCAGTTTTTATTTTTAAAGGCCGTGCTTGTAACTTTTTAGTTCACTAGGCTAAATCTAAAAAACATTACAGAGGTCTACCTACTAATATTTTTATTTATTTCTAAATTTGATTGATATAATTAGATGATATGTTATTACTTGGTTTATAATTTTATAAATATGCAAAATTCAGAGGACCGGGTACATACTTTGCAATAATAAGTAACTAAAACAAAATAAATAAAAATTACAAACTCCAACGCAGAAATTATTAGCTGTTGGGCTTATTCAAACATGTTAATCCCAAAAACAGATGCAGTGTCAATAAAATCTTGAGATTTTACAACCAAGAAATTAAAAAGAGACCTTCCAGTTTAGATGGAAAAGGAGGGTATTTTCACCATAGACGGCCCTCTTGCTGGCAACCCTATACATGAGACATAATTTTTGCATTATTTTGGATTTTACACTAACGTTAGCAGAGTTTGTCCATTAGTATCATTTACAAATACGCAATAAATATTGAATAAGTTTATTAAAGAAATGAAATAACTAATTTCTTTGATTGTATCATTTAAGTATAAAATGTAAGAATATAAAACAACACTATCAGAGTTTGAAGAATTTATAAAAAACATCCACAAGCAATTAATTTCTGTTTTGGGTCTCATTCATACAAATAAGTTTTTTTATATTTTTTTAACAAAAATACCTTTGATACGTTTCATAAACAAGCAAAATAGTAGTAGCTACTTCATTTATTAATAATGGTAGCAGGCTTAAAAAAAAGATAATTGCTTTCACCCCCAATACTCATTAACACTCACTTATTGATCAGGGAATGAATTTTATATAGTACCTACTAATGATAATTACACAAGCTTGTTTATGATGTAAAAACAAACGTGACTGATAATAATACTAAACAACAACAAAGAACAATAATCAAACTTACCTCATAAAAATAATAGAATGAATTGATATTTTCCAAAGAACTAGTGTTTGAAGAGTTCAATGATTCTTGTTGTGTACTTAACGACATATTATTAAGAATTTTAAAAAGCAATAAATAATAGATAAGAATTAAATATAGTGTAAGCAGCTGTTAAAATGCATGATAATTAATTTTATCGTTCTTTTATTAGAACATTTTTCGCACTGCAGATTTTTCTATTTGAACCAAGCAAATTTGAAAACGCCGAAGGTTCTATGAGAATTGGTCAAAATTAAGCGCAGAATTTATTTTATAAACGCCCCCTATTCGTGCGCACTCGCATGTAGTAGTACATTACATACAATGTGGGTTTGAATTTTTCTTTATTGTTTTTTATTGTTTTGTTATATCCATTCTGGTTTAAAATGTAATTTCATATTGCAACAACTATTAGTAAAATTCTGTTATGTAGCTCAGCAATGACCATGAAAAGTCTTAGATAAATATAACACGCATATCTATGGGTTGCCCTAAACTTTACGGTCTAATAATTACTTTACGTATAGTATTTTTACTTATTTATAAGCAATAAATAAATATTTTTTAAAATTAATATTTAAACAGTGTCTGTTTTTTAACTTTTTAGTATTTTTTTATTTTTTCAATTAAAGTTTTTAATTTGTAAATTAATTATAAATTTTTAAATACAGGTGGTATCGATATAGTATGTAATAGCAACAAAAAAGTGATTTTACTGTCATTGAACTCATGTATCATGATTAGAGTGGATTTTCTGACTTTTGTTGAGTTTGTATTTTCTAGACTTTCGCAGTAAGTTGTATTCTATGTCAACATATTTCTTATTGTTAGAAATTTTTGACGTGACCCTTCTTTGATTTCCTTTGTTGAATAGATCAAGCTACTTATGTGAACGTAATAAAACTTTCATTAGGTGAGATGCTTTTTTTTAAAATACATTTTTATGGTTATTACTTAATAATAATAACAGTAACTTTAACAACAATGCTGCTTGTATTCGCAAAATTATCTAACCAATTCAGATTTTCTTCTTCCACTAATTAAAACCACTGATGAGTCTACAATCCGTAATTAAAACGATCAAAATTAATTTTGTATTTAACAACTGCACTCTCTTCCAGTATTATTTTTATAATAGAAAAAAAAAAATTTTTTAAAAAGAAATGATAACGATCTTTAAATTTAAATTCCAACAGTTGGCATTTTTGTTTTTTATACTGCTAATGTCATTTTTAAATTGTCGTCATTTGTAAGGTTATGTGGATATGTCAAGAATTCTTTTTAACTGTTTTCCATATTGATCGGGTGTTCCTTGCACAGCCTGTTTTTGTATTATAAAATTCAGAGTAGGCTTTGATTCTATCACGTTTTAAAGAGTGTGTGACAAAGATACAGTAAATTTAGGCTTACAACCTAAAAACCAAAAATCACTGTGGATATTGACAATTCTTGTTTATTCAAAAACAATGACACAAATGACACACATTTAACCTATAAATATTTATTTAGTAACTCTTATTAGTGAAACTTCAAAGTACACTGTTAGTAAACTATCATGTCAAGGCCTACTCTGAATTTTATAATATAAAAAGATCGGATTAGCCGACAGACCATAAGTACAAAATAGGAGGAAATGTCTCGGAAATAAGCCCAAGACGTCCTCGACGCGAGTGCAAAATTCGGCTTCACATATCCATACTCAGGATTTCGAAAAACTTATGAGCTCCTCATTGTCTAGCACGCGGAGATTCGTATATTGTCGTCCTTGTTCCACTTGAAGGATTTTAAATTTTATGGAGCTGTAAATCTCGTGCACTTTTCGTAAAACAGACGTTATATCCTAATCTTAATTTTAACTAGGAGGCCCACTCGTGATAAATCACATGCATTTTATTTTGCGTTTTCATTTTCATTTATTTTAACCTCACATACTTAATACTATCTGTAACCATAGAGACGGGATTTCATTTGAACCTCATTTATTTAAATTGACACTTTCACTTTGACATTTGTTTTTAACCTCATCTATTTAAAATGATATATCATCTGTAACTATAGTGACGGTTGATATGGGCATGCCAGAAATGTTTAGGAACGCAATTGTTTCGGTTGCATCCCAGAAATGTGACCTCGCAAAGTTGTATGTTTAATAACTTTTTTACTTTTGCGACGATAAATGTGAAACTTGCGCAAATCATAGGTAAAACTCCATTCTAACGGGATATACTAAAATAAACTGAGTAAGCTTTCTCGCACGCCCACCAATAACGTGCACTATCATTCAAATTTAGAAACTGTTTCGAAACACCCGGTGTATATGGATGAAGATATCGGCAAGCAGAAAATTGTTTTCTACTCTACTGCCAATAGTCTTTTTGTTTTGATGTTGCAATCGGATTTTCTATAGCTGGCTACCCCTGAAATTTCCCCATTTAATCCAATGTAAAATAATAGAGAATGCATAGGTCTCTTGCAAGAGCTTTGCTGCCTTTGCATATTTCCCCATCCGGATTGCTTTAACATTAGGAAGGGTGTCAGTGGCGTACGAAATTCACTTTCGGCTAGTCCTGGACAATCCGTAGAAGATATGAACAAACTAATTTTTCCATAGGCTTCAACAAACGGGTTCTCATGAATCCTCATTTTAAAATTTAATCTGTTAGTTACGGGGGGGCGGGCCAAGTTATCCCTTCTTAAAAATCAAGATTTTCCCTCATTTAAGTTTGACGCAGGTGGTAGATGTAGTACTACGCAGTGCATCGATTGGTACCTATTTCGCGATTAATTACTTATAAATAAGCGCTCCCGGTGGGGTTAAAGAAAATTCCCTTCTCCAGCTCCAGACTCGGGATTTTTTAATTTCTGTGATTTTTTAATTGGAACGCGTGTAGTGGCTAAAACCTATATCAACGGTATGGATTTTATCTCCCGATCTTCTTTTGTTTTCATACGGCGGTGCATCTTGCACTAGTTTTAGTGGGTCGCTTTTTTGACCCGGAAGATGGCGTTTCTCGGAGTAGTAACACCAACATACTAGTGAAGCCAGTGGATGGGGCTATCCATTAATGCAAGCCGTTTTGATTAAATACCACAATTAAGAACGCTATAAAACGTCAAAGATACATCATGTCTATTTTTTGAAATAACTGTACCAACAAACAGTTGGAAATATGTCGAACCGGATCCATATGAAAGCCTATACTCTTTCCTACACAACAAAAGAAGTTCCATGTCGATACGACTCTTTGTTCCCGAAGTACATCACAAAACGCTCTATTTTCGGTTTTCTGGTGGTAGGGGGGGGAAGCACAAAAGCGAATATAGGACTCGAATTCGGACAATTTAGAGCGTTTCCGTGAATTTTGGAATTTATCGTTGAACCGGACGGCGTCCGCAGTTACTTTTCGAGAGGCAATTGTTTTCTTTTAGATAGTGTCCCGGAACACCGTAAGTACGCATACCAAATTTGTCCTCTTATCTCTTCTCCTTTTCACTCTATGAATTTTTAGAAGGTCCTCGGTTTCTTTTCTGGCTGAAGCTGACTGTAATCTAACAAACGTAAAATGCCATGGTGGATGGCGTTTTACAAATGTGGCAGAAGGCTACGTTGAATCATCAATTGCAAAGAAGAAAGGCATGGCTAATAAGATTTTTGTTGGTGACGAAGGCAGCAAAAATATTTGTGAAATTGTCACTTCCCGGACGCTAGTAGGAAAAATCTGTGATTGCACTAACCCACTACAATAATGTATTGTTCAGAATGGTAGCTGGCCCTGGCCAAAAACACTACATCGACAAGGTTTCGTCGATTTAAATTGAACGTGGGGTACGAGTGTAACCACGAGCCACGAACAGTTAGAATTCTCAACACAACAGGAAGTGTAACCACGAGCCACGAACAGTTAGAATTCTCAACACAACAGGAATGACCAAACAAGGAACCAATTGAAACACAAGACAGCCGCGGAGTTTCCCTTTATAAATGGCAGCCCGAAGTCCTTTGACCCCGTCTTGGAACTGTGAACGCCAATAGTTGGACTTTGTTAATCAAGATTAATCTGTACAGAGAGTCACCCGGTATTCCCTCCTCCTCCCCCTGGCCTTCGGGGACACGAAAAAAAGATCTATGTCCCAGTGCCTTTTACGGCTCGTTCATCCGCACACATCCTGATCACCGGCAATCTCATCCCTTACTTTTCAAAGCTAGCTGCTATTGCCACCCTCATTACCAGCGATCATCTACCCTTAGCCACCAACTGCGCGCTATTCTAGTTCCCCGCATTGAACCTACAAAAACTGGAAACAATCTCCTAATCAATCTGCCTCTGTCTACGGTTTCTGAAATCAAAACCACCATTCACAGCCTTACTATGACCCTACAAGACACAGTCGGCATCTCAGTTCCACTTAAATTCATCAATGCCGATTGTCCGCCCCTACCAAGAAATAGTCAAACTCATCAAGGAAAGCCGTCGACTCTACAGAGAATTCATCATAACCCATGATTAAGACGCACTTGTCCGGTTGCAAGTCACCAGGGACCGGAAAGCGCGCTGCTTAAAACTCTGCTCTAACCTAAATCACAGACAGGAAAGTTTGTTTTAGAACAAGCTCCGAGCCATCACAGGCTGCAGCAGACGAAGCAATCTCCACTTCTTACACAACGTCCTATCCGGGCCAAACAGACAGCGACGGTCCTTGTCTGCTCTCTGATCTGGATCGGGCAATACAGAAGCAAAGCCAAGAAGGTGCAACTATACGGGCCGCCGTATGGGAGAAAGCGACAACAAAAAGACGAGCCTATTGCGGGTTTTATTAAGGAGAAACAACTATTAGCGAAATGCGTCTCGGATTCCGAACTAATAACCCCGCGCAAGGGTCCCAAAGGTTTCGGGTTCTCCGAACCGTCGAAAACACAAAACTATGCCGCTTCTGTCAGTTTTGCCCGAAAAGACCACAAACAGCAGACAAAAAGTTTAGTACTAACAACGTCTTCGTTCCAGAGATTCCGTCCGTAAGAGCCGTTACAATCCAGCAAGAATCCTTTCTGGAAGAGGAACATAACAGACTACAGTCTCACTAGCGCCCATCCGTTATTTAACCGCCCAGAGCCGCAGCCGCCGATGCTACCACGCATCGCCACCACACTTGTGAGGAATTCAGTCCAACTCCCAGTGGATAGAAAAATGAATTTCAACTTCGATGCCCTTCTGGAAGCCTAACATGCAGCTCTGAACCGCTTTCACGAACCCAGGACCTTCCGCAGCCGGAAGCCAACGCCGCGCCAGGTTGATACCTTCAAACACGAAACCGAATTCATGGTGACGGACAAACTCCGAGAAATAGCCATTTTCGGCTACAGATTCTTGGAGCAACAGAGGATCATCATCAACAATCATTACAAGGACGTTGTCACCCACACACGTCGACAACGAATTCCCGAACGACATCGCGGACATCTTCCATAAAGAACTACGACCGACCACAAGCAAGACCACTTAATGTCGGATCAGGTTGCGGGAAGATGTTCACGCAGCTACCCTACCGTTATTCAGAAGATAATAAACCACCAGGTCAAGCAGACGCTAGCCGAGGAAGTCATCCAACCGTCCGTCTCCGACTACTTGTCTCCGATAGTTATCGTAAAGAAAAACAATGACCGGATTCTGTGTAGATTTTTACTGGCTAAACAAACAAACCTGCAACAAGGTGACTCTGCTCCCGATTATCTATGCGACGATCCGAGACTAGGCTAAGTACCAGTGGTGTAACAGCTAATGAAGAGGGCCCGTATTGGACCTCCAAAGAGAACCCCTCTCTGTAAACCAGCCATGGGAGTCCCTTTCTAGATTGAACAAGCGACCCCATGAAAACCTAACATGGAACGTTACCTCTGAATTTCCGGCCAAATACGGGACCCCTCGCAATTTCAACGTGGGTGAAGGGTTTCTCGCATAATTTTCAAACTAGCTAACCTTAAGGAGGGCCTTTTTATTTCGGATCCTCCCGCATTGCAGGGATTGCTAAGTGTGGTTGGTACGCCACTGCCATACACGCGTCTTCTCTACCAGTCTGGTTAATGACAAATAACGATAGAAGACACCAGCAAGCAATACGTAATCTTCTTCACCCCCGTCGGAGCCCTCTATCAATTTCTAATCATGCCCTTCGGACTTAAAGGAGGGCCCGCAACGTTCCAGAGGCTCACAACCCAGGAGGTGTTGACCTGTCCTCGTATACTTGAAGGACGTAATAGTCTAACAGCATTTCAGACATCTCCGCTTCGTCTTCGAAGGCCTCCAAAGTACACGGCCTCTAATTTGTACCAATAAAATTTAGTAGGTATCTATAGGCTACATTAGTTTTGCTACCGGCAACGGCCCCAGCAGTAGCACCTGTAGCAGATACGTTGATAAGCTGCGATCCTTCCTAGGAGTGTACGGATGGCTGCGTCTTAAAGTTCGCCCGCATTGACGCTCCGCCGGTCCGTGACGTAACTTCAGGGTAAGCCAGGACCGCACGATCGGTTTAAATTATCCGAATTGTCAAATTATAAAGAATTCTCCAAGCTTCTCGTGAAGAAAAAATGGCTGGGAGAGGGCTTCAGAAGCCGCCGCTTTCGAAGACTTTAAGGATGCCCTAGCCAGCCTGCTGTCGCTGCATCACCTGGACTCTCACTTACCTTTTGTTCTGCAAACAGAAGTGAATGAAGTGGGCATGGCAGCTGTGGTATTCCAAGAAGATGGTGATTGGTGACTAGAGTTCCTTAATGTAGCAAATAGGAGAACCTCATCAATCAACAGATGGCGTTAAATTTTGTCAAAATGTATCAAAATGGTGGCTAAGAGGGTGATAAACAACTACAACTAACGTTGCCAAAGTTACCAAATATTTATTACTGTTTCACTGTTGTAGCAACGGTATGATCATGATAACCCCTTCATTAGTTCTGTAAATTATAAATTCTCAATAGAAATTACTATCCCATATAGAACCGGACGTCCATTGAACGTCCGTTTGTCATCCAGATTTCGTCCCGACGTCCATGGACGTAAATTGGACATCCATTGGACGTTCACTGGACGACCGTTGGTGGACGTCAACTGGACATCCATTTGTTATCCAAAATCTTCCAAATTATGCCCAAAGGTCGTCCAGATTATGTCCAAACATCGTCCGAATTATGTATGTTCAAGAATCGTCCGAATTATGTCCAAATTACGTACAAAGAAATGTACAAATTACGTCCAGTAACGGACCGTACGATGTCCAAAGTTGTGAACAAACGGACGTCCACTGGACATCCATCCGCCGAGATTTGAACGTCCAATGGACATCCATTGGATGTCCGTGTGCTATATGGGATACCATCTTGTTTCTATTCTATATATACTGTTATCTTCACTGTTTTGCTATTAAAAGGAGAAGCAACGTAATTTCCTTCAGTGTAACTGACATAACAGTTTGTCACATTTTTGTACCAGTTAAATATTTGAAATGTTTAGAATGACCTATTTTTCACAGCATATTATTATTTACGAGCTTTGGTTTCAGAGATGGACAACTATTTTGAATAGATTTATTTTAAACTCCTATTTAAAAGGAAGATGATATTTTCTATTTTGAGTTAAACCCTTTTCTCTTATTTAAAGAATCCCATGCTTTCCATTTTAGGTTTTGAAAGAACACTACACTACAGAACAGGAAAGATAGGCAATGTATTTCTTATGAGAGTTTGCATTTTATATGGTAATTTTCAATCTGTTTGACATACTTTTCAAAACCACTTTACCTACTCACCTCTGCGTTGGTTTTCCTTTATTTTATTACATTTTATATCTTTGTCAGATCTCGAGTCGTCCTGTATATATTATGTTGACTCACACTGTGTGTTATTTATTGTAGTTTTTTTATTTTTTCTGTTATTTTTAAAACTGACAAGAAAAATAAACATCTAACCTCAAATACATCCGTCAAAACAAAATCGTCAAGCAACAAAAATATTACAGCGACTTTCCAATGACTTTTCACCTCGTGATAACAAGCTATTTAAACAGAGATAAGAAGTAATAAATCCAACGTTAAAACTTTCCTGCGTTCTCTATAATACTGGAAGTCGTTCGATAAGCCATCATGTCTCGCCAAAGCCAAGAACTTTCAAGTGAACATCCCAGAAATCTAATTCCGGAATTATGCAAACAGTTTTACCAATTAGGATGGGTAACTGGCACTGGTATGTGGAAATACAGCTATCAAGAAATATTTGTGAACTGTGATTCTTTGTAGGTGGTGGAATTAGCATCAAATATAAAAATGAAATATACATAGCACCTTCAGGAGTTCAAAAAGAACGAATACAACCCGATGACATTTTTGTTCAAGATATTCATGGGCGAGATCTTGAATTGCCACCGCCAGAGAAAAAGTTGAAGAAGAGTCAGTGTACACCTTTATTCATGTGTGCATATACGGCAAGAAATGCTGGTGCTGTTATACATACACATTCGAAATATGCACTTATGGCAACGTTATTATTTCCTGGAAAAGAATTTAAGTGTACACACTTGGAAATGATAAAAGGTATCAAAAACCAGAAATTGGGTAGAAATTACAGATACGATGAAGAATTGGTAGTGCCTATTATTGAAAATACGCCATTTGAAGAAGATTTAAAAGATAGAATGGCTCAGGTTATCGCAGAATATCCTGAAACGTGTGCAGTTTTGGTACGAAGACATGGGGTAAGCACACTTTAGTTCTTGGAAGTGTTTTAAGTGTTTGAAATTTTTTGTTATGCAACTTTTGTTTCAGGTTTATGTTTGGGGAGACACATGGCAACAAGCAAAGACGATGAGTGAATGTTACGATTATTTATTTGATATTGTAATTCAAATGAAACAACATGGCCTCAATCCTAGTGAGACACCTGCAGAATATGAATTAAAATATCAGCAACAAAATGGCAGTGCAGTGAAAGTGTAGTTATTATGAACTAGTCAGCAATGTTCATTATAATTATAAAATTATTTTATTTCTGATATTGTTTATATGACTATTAATAAGATACATTTGAAACTTATACCTGTTTAGATTTTTTTTGTCATTCAATTTCCTAAGTATGCAAATTATGAAAACTCAAAAATCAAAATTACTATTCAGGAACTAGAAATGCTTTATAAGTAACCAAAAGTGCCTTTTGGTTGCTTATGTTAGTACGAAATAAATCAGTTTTTGAATGTTTACACCACTGATTCTGTTTTGAAACAAACAATTAAGCTTGAAAACTGTCATATTAAACAATTGTGTGTATTTATTGTTAATTTAGATTATTTGTACAGTAGTAAAAGGTTTATATTAACAAATAAACATTTTCTTTAAAAGTTTTCATTGATAAATTTTATATTGATGCTGCTGACAAAATAATATTAACCTAAAAATGACAACTGTCAAAGAATAATCTAATTTTCCAGCTTGGACTAAAGGCAGCTATCAAATATTAAATTTCGTCTTTTTAAATAACTATATAAAAAAAGCTTAAAATAGATTGTTATATTAAATATAAACGGGTACAAATATCTGTATATTACACAGTGAACTATAAACAATATAAATTGTAACAATTTAAAAATATTTAATTAAACACAGCATTGTAAGAATGTATTTGTATTCTACATTTCATTTCAGATTAATTTATCCAAACAGTAAGTATCAAGATTACAACTTGTATAAGCATGTTTCAATTGACCTAATAATTAAGATAACCCCAGTTTTTGACAGTTCTTATGTCACAAAATAAAGGTTGTCAAAAATATGTCACTGTTATGTATTTGAAATGTCACTGATAGAGGAATTTATTTACACTTTTACTGTACTTGTAACTTTTTTTTTACCGTTTGGACAGATCTGGAATGGACTGTAAATAACTTATACCAGGCATTGGAAGTTACCTTTTGCGTTACTTGAATAATTGATTTTCAAAATTACAAAGAAAAATTAATTAGAACCACCTTGAATTTTAATGAGTTCTAAAGTTTTTCTTTATTTTCTTTATAGAATCAAAGTAACTGACAATAACGGTAAAGTAACTTACTTATACATATGTGCAGAAACTGTAATGGTAACTAGTTACTTTTTAAAATCAAGTAACTGTAATTTTAACTAATTACATTTTTTGATAAGATAACTGTAACTAATTCCTTTTTTAAAGTAACTTTCCAATGTCTGACTTATACCAATGCAAGAGTATTTTAAACAGACAATCAGGCAAAGACAAAAGAGTATATGGTGTGCCAAATGCCATTCCACCAGTATACTTTTTTTCCTTATTATTGATTTACTTCATATATTATTACTCTACAGCAGAGACTATTAATGTCTTTAAATGATTTAAGAAAGGAAGATGAAATTTTGAAACAATGATCAAATGAATTTTCATCTTCATTTAGAACCAGATATACATCATTAAATGCTGCATGATTATTTTGTTTTCTATTATTGACCATATTGGCATCTACCAAACTGCACCCGTAGTAATAATCACCTGATTGTTTACCTGGCCCAACAAGCTGAATATTAACACTGAATTCTTCGTTCTCATACTTTCTACAAAATCTAAAAAGGGAACCGTTGAAATATAATAGTCTGAATCTCTCACTGCTGTCAACTGTTAAGGTATATAAAAATTCAGAATTTGCACCGTCTATGTAACCCCCATGATTATTTTTGCAATGTTCTACTAAATCTCTAAAATCACCATTCCACATACAATTCTTTAAATTTTTTAAAGGGCATTTATAAAGATCACACCTGCTCTCAGGAATATTTATGTTTGTACAAGCGCTACTGTATCCTACCACATCGTTAATATGCAAAAATTGATTGATTACATCTTCTAATACATAATTTCGAGTTTGTGTAAGCACTCTGTGACACAAAGGACAGTCATTTAACTTTGAAATACAAGTTTTGCAGAAACTATGGCCTGTTTGACACTGATAAATAGGCGAACTCATACAATCATTACATAGAGGACATTCTATTAATTTCATCATTTCCCCATTAACTTTTTTCTTTTCTTCTGCATCAAAATTTATTTCACACAACACTAAAGGGTTATTGTTTGTTAAGAATTTTAGCACGCTTGACTCGATCACATTTCTTCCCTCAATACTGTTATGATCCACCAATGTGTATGGTTCGCATTTAGCAGTAGAAACTGTAATACATTTAGAAAAATCATGTGCATGTAATGTCAACTGATAATTCTGAGCACAAAACGATTTAGCATCTTTAAGTTGCATTATGTTAAACTTTAGTACATTCTGAACAGTATTGAAATATATATGAAGTATGTAATATTCATTATTAGTTTTGATTAATTTACATACTTCCACACTTTTGTGTAATCTTATTCCTATAATGTTTCTATGCATTATCTCTCCAGAATGCTTCTGTTCAAAATGTTGTCTAATATCAGTAATATTGCCATGCCAAGAACAAACACCCAAAGGTGCAGTAGGGCATGGGTACGGCTTCTTGTTACAGTTTCGTTCATGATTTCCTACAGAACCCCATTTTATCATCTCTGTACACCCAGACGATTGATAACGACAAGGAAAAACAAAACTATGTGCTAGTGCTTCATGTGCACTCCTTCATTAGGGCATCTTCCACAATAGAAATCGCCGCTGGAATTGCTGGTTATAGGTCCTACTGATAAATAAAGCTGACACTTCGTGCATTTTAACTTTAACAGAATGTTTTTGGAAATATTCATTTTAAAGCAATCAAGCTTAATTGATGGAATCGAAATTTTATTTATAATATATTGAGAGAAGTGGAAAGACACATTTATCATAGAGATTTCATTTCAAAAATTCCATTTGGACGATTTGAAGTTTGAACTTAAATGAAATTAAATATGCCCTCCTGATTTATTAGGTCTAGGGGAAAACCCTTAAATACCTACAGTATAACTTTATCTATTCACAGATGCAGTATGAGATAACTCTAAATAACTAGATCTGCATTTAGTAACTACCACAGTAACCACTTTCACTTTCTCTAGAATTACTCTTCAACTTCAATAAAGGAATAAGACCAAATAACAGATAACAGATAACGGTCTGAATGACCTTTGAACAGTAAAAGCGGGTAGTTTAAAAATTCTATCTTTTTAGGTTCTCAGAGATGGCGCTGTCGAAGTCATGGTTACAAAGCCAGTTGTTGTGATACAAAGTATCGACACCAAACAAAAGACGATTGCAAATTGAGCTTGCGTGTTTTTTGTCAGAAATTGTGTATTAAAAAGGAAATTTTTCAAAAGTTAAATTTAATTGCTTCGATTGATCTAGTATGGATCTTGGATCTAAAGGCTTAAGATCCATTCAATTGGTATCTAGATCAGATCAAAAGATATTCTTCAAAACAGTACCTAGATCCACATACAAGATTAATCTAGATCCTACCCAGCAGTAGTGTGCCTTGATATTGTTTTATTTAATGTCATTTTTCTAATGGGAGAGTATAGACACACTTGTCAAACAAGAGAGACAAAAATATACGTTAGCTTTCTGTTCGCACTGCGGGTGTAAAGGAAGGAAGAAAAATTTTAACAGTAAATTCTTATTCTATCCTTTACACTCGCCGTGCGAGCAGAGAGCTAACGTATATCTTTGTCTCTCTTTGATAAGTGTGTCCACACTCTACCCATTAAAAAATGACATTTAATAAAACAATATCAAGGCACACTACCTACACTACCCAACACTAACTAATCGCAAATTTGGTTCTTTTAAATTAAATAACCATATAGTCAGTTACTATAGTAAATTTCAGAAAGAAAACGTAGGCACTAAAATAGTTCACTGTCTAAACTACAGCTAAATTTTAATCTGTGATTCCAAGGAAACTCTTAAATTTCCTTTTCAGTTTTAGGTAATTTAAAGTTTCGTATAACTGACAATTTCAAAGGATTGGGTTTTATTTCAGAATTACTAATAATGTGTCCTAAAAATTTCGTTTCATGTTTAAGAAATTCACTTTTATCCAATTGCACTTTTAGATTTTGTAACGTGATCTTGCGTCACCAAAATTAAATTTAAACAAACTAGGACCTCTTATGTCCTAGGCCGGCTGAGTTCGGGGTGGGCCTTGAGCGTGAGTATTCGAGGGTGATACCACAATAAAACACAACAAATAATTTAACGTACCAATATATTAACTCAAACAGTTATATTTATAAAGAAAACACAAAAAAATTGGGCGCCTTTTCTCAAAACCTTATAAAACTTTAACCTTGACAAAATTAGTTACAGCTAAATTATTTCGTAATATTGAATTGGATAAGTTTTACATGATTAAAAAAATTTTTATTAAATACACAAAACTATCATTATAGAAAATTATAAAATGATTTTTAAACAACATACAGTTTTTTTCTGTCTTTGATTTTATATTTTTATTAAACAATCCCAACAAAAACCCCTGGGAATTATGCAGAAATAAAATGATTAAATGTAATTTTTATAAGAATTTAAAAATACAGTTACAATAATTCAAGGTGAAGCAAATTTTATAGCAAATATTTTTATCAGCCTGTCCACTCGAATATCTTATCGACTCTACGTACAAAAGCGAAGTAGAAAATTTAACAAATTCTTCAAAATAAAAATTTATGAACTATGAAAAATAATTAAAGTCAATTATAATCTTTATCAGACAAAGCCTGAATAAAAAAATTTAATGACTTTAGTAACTAAGAAGATTTAGAGCATAAAAATCTTTAAGTTCAAAAAAACTTAATAGAGCTAAGACAAGAAAAGACTCAACCCAATTCGGACACATAAAATGAAAAAAATAGTTTTTTCTTATACTGCTTACCACATAACTTCTACTTCATATTACCTCCGGCCGTAATTCGTGCGAAGGAGAACCCTAAAGGAAACAAAAATATTCCACACAAACAAATTTATTCAATTCAGATCCGAGAGTGAGTAAAAAATTTAATCCAAAAATAAATTTAATAAAAAAGGTTAAAAACCTGTAGTTATATTTATTACGAGGGATAAGCCAGAGTTATATCTTCTTAATTAGGTTTTTTTTAAATTATGAAGTTACAAAAAATTCCCAGATGGACTTTAAGGCGGGAAAAAATCTTTTCTTCCAATTTTTAAATGATTAATTGTTAAACACGGAGGAATTTATTGTGTAAATACGAGATTTGAAGGTAGGATAGGGCGCTAATTCCTTCCCAAGACCCAGAGAGAAGCGTGCATCTCAAATCCGGAAGGGCTGCTGTATCGAAACGACTAGTTTTACCAATTTACGCCTCTATAAATGACGACGACTCCAGGATGATATTCCGGGATAAAAAAAACTGTAGACCAAAAACAATGATCAGCAATGATGGAAACAGGGATGCAACAAGATTAGGAAACTTACCCCTAATTAGGGTTTTCTTTTCGCAATCACTCGAAATTAAATTCGAAAGAAACAAAACTCAATGCGCATCACCTGCGCTGGTCACTTCGCGTCTGTCCCAAGTCGACCCCTCCGTTCCCCACGAGACAAATCAACCGGTTTATGGGATAAACGCAGGAAGAAAATTAAATTTCTAGACAAAAGATAAATTCTATCTAGGGCTTCAATTAAAGAAATCTGATTAGAAGAAGTAATGAGAAACTCAAGAAAAAACCCGCAGAAAACCGTGACATAACCCTCACGCGAATATAAAAAATCAGCATCCGTATCCAAAAGAACAGCTAATCACAACCTTCTAATCCGGAAATTCTAGCATATAACACCCCTGACGGGAAAGCTATAATAAAAGATTTAAATTTTCACTGCAAAGAATTAAATGCAATAATTGAAATAATTATACCCAGCGTTTCACTACCAGAATTAAATTAATCAACAAGAAAAATTTTTAGCTGAAATAGTAAGTGAACGGAAATTAACGAGAAATTTGCACCCGCGACTCAAAGTTAAAAAAACCCATAATGATGCTTCTTTTAATTTTTGAAAAACTTTCTTTAAATTTTCTAAGTGTTGTTGGAGTTCTTTTCCAAAAATTATTATATCATCCATATAAACTTAACATATTTGCCCAATTAATTAATTTAAAACTGAGTTCATTAAACTTTGAAACGTAGCCGGGGCGTTTGTTAGTCAGAACGGTATCCTACAATATTCAAAACGACCTTTATTAGTGCCAAACACTATTTTTGAAATATCTTTTTTGACATTTCCATTTGATGAAATCCTGAACTCCAACATCATTAGTTTGCTCTATTGCATCTTCAGCTGCAGTAAGATCAGATACTCCAACTACTTCTGCAGCTCAAAGTCTGGACAAGGCTACCATTACATTATTATTATGTGTTAACTAAAAGCTTTTTAGCATTCCAAAACAAGGTTATATCCTTGCTGTTACCTTTAAAAGAGCAAAATAAGGAAATATTCAATTATTTAAAAGGCGAATCATCAATTACAGATTCTCACCCTGCATATCGTATTCCTGAAGATATACCGCTTCATTTTCCTTTGAAATCATTTGAATGTATAAACCGATTTGAAATCTATCTAGATTCTGGTTAAATGTTTATAGATTTCCTAACTGTCTTCTTTAGGGGGTAGTGGAATAACAAGGAAGACGAACAGAATTTTAAGGAAACTTTTTTGTGATTAAGTTGCATCAAATTTAGTTATTATGGTAAAAGTTCAGGCAAAAAACCATTACTGAACTACAAAATATAAAACAATTATTTGTTGATAAGAACTTATATTGGAAGATGCTTTTGGTTTTTATAATAATGTAAAACTTGCATGGCTTTAGTTCTGTTATACATAAAATGCAAGGTTAAGATAACTGTAGCAGAATAAGTTTTATAAGTTTTTTTTTCTAAAGTGTTTTATATCATTGATTATGTTTGTTTATATTTCTGATCAATAATGTATAAGAAAATAAATATAGAAGAAGATGTTAGTTAGAGACTGTTGTACTGTCAGAATAAAAGTGAATGGATAATACTGATTTTAATTAAGATAAAGCATTATTATTATTACTATTATATATCACTTTGAATTATTTTGTACCTTTCCTAAGGTTATAATAGATTTTCCATGTGTTACTGTAATTCACCTAATGTTTTATAGAATTTCTTGTTTCTTTACAATAATTATTTCTGTTTTTGTTGCTAATAAACTTATTTTAAAGTCAACTGCTGTTTTATTTATCAATACTAAACAATTAAGGGTGGACGAATCTAAGACGTAATTACGTAAAACAATGACGTCATCGGTCTTTGTCAGAGTTTTGTCATTTCTACGTCATTATGACTTTAATATTAACGTCAATCTAACGTAACAGTCGACCAAATAACGACGTCATTTATACGTGAGCAGTTTGCTGGGATGTATGATTTTGTGAGTAAACGTTAATTTATCTTTATCAAGAATCTGGTTATATTGTTTAATTAAAGGTATTAATTCTGATTTTTCTTCACTATTTAAATGATCTAAACGAAGATCGTTTTCTATATCCAATTTAGAATTATCACATTGAAATAGGAATATTTCGTTTTTAGACTGTAAAACTTCTCTGGTTGAGAAACTTCCTAAACTGCTAAAATTTTGATAGTCATTTGAATAGTTCTTAATCGATATACTTTCTATTCGATTTTCTACTTCGACAATTTCAGGCAAGATTTCTAATTTATTGGTTTCGTCTTTAATGTAGGGGATTTCAAAAATTATACTTTAATTTGGCTGTTTGTCTAAATTATAATATTTCTCATGCACACGATTTGTAAAAATCTTAAAACTATTGAATGGGAATTCAAGGACACCATCTAAGGATTTCCTTTTAATTTTGTCAATATATCCACACCTATAATTCAATCGAAGTAATCGTGACAATGTAAGATTTTCAATGGTAAGAGGGTACTACAACCATTTCTTTCGAATAAGGGTAAATTAATAATGAATTTAACTATAGTTTTACCTGTGGCTGTTTTAATTTTGGAAAAACAATGAGAAATTTGAACTTGATCCAATTTTACGTAACGTTTTATAAATTCTGCCGTATCTAGAAGAAATTTTGAAAATGGTTGTGGTTAAATAATATATCGTAATATAATATGTTCTTTTCTTCATAATTATTAAGTTCGTGATTAACTAATCTACTTCCCAAGGTGGGCCTGCTAATTGAAAATTTTGTTCGTTATCAATTTGAAGTAAGTTTTCGAATGGATACATGCAACATCCTTGAAGTATAACTATCACGTTTTGTTCACTGGCAGTTTTAACGGCGATCTTAAATTTAATACTTTCTCCTTCTGATGATTTGAAAGTTGGGTAACAATTTACAATAAGTTATGAATGACAGGTAGGAAAAAAACCTTTAATTAAGTACCATTTTAGTTATTTATCTATTTAAATAAAAACACAAAAATTGTTCTATTAATTTAGATATATGGCCCTTCTCTTAGTCACCACACATTTATCTTTTTTGCAATAGCCTTGGTATCCGTTTCTCTTTTCTTATTTCTATACGTCTTACTTTACAATGAAACGTTTAGATTCCTTTTCTTTTCTTATAATACGGCCTAGATTTTTGATGTTTTGTAGGAGGACACATGATATGTTCACAAAAGTTCTTTTAGTAGAAAATGCAATGTCTGCACTGCACGTACCAACTTCGTTTGCTCGAAACAAAGAAAGTTCATATTAGCAAAGCAAATAATTTGATTGCTAGGTGAACTTTCGTTATTAATCATCTTTTATGTTACAAATTGAATCTATACTTTCAAGTTTCTAATTTTAGTCATTTCTACTGACACTCGAAAATATCTTTGTTGGGGATATAACTGTATGTTACGGTGTAATATACTTGCCTATTAGCTCCTACTCTTTGAGTCGGAGTTCAACTCAATTCCTTTGCGAAAGTCTCCAACAGATTCACAGAAAATTCGTAGGGTTCGGATCACTGGATAATGTTTACTGAAAATGCCTCTAATCAAATTTTGCCGATAGCACTGTCCATGTAACTTTTCACTGTCACTCTTTATTATTACGAGTGCCACTTTTCCAAAGGTTAGACGTAATACTTACTGTTACCAATTTTCCACACTTCTCACAAACTATTTTAGGTGTAAATAATAAAACAGATTGACAACTTTTGACAACTTATATATTTTTTCTGTCATAATTACACAAACTAACTAACGTAATATAAAAGTCATACATCAAATTGAATAACATAATTATTTAAAAACCTCTGTTCTTATAATGCTCCTCAAATTCACTGCACATCTCATGGATCCGCAACAATTTTATTTAATTATGTGAAAGTCATTTGGATTTTATTTATTGCTTAAGTTGTGTTTAGATTGGCTGAGGAAATGACTGAAGTGTCATTTAACAAACATAATTTATAAATTAATAATTCTTTCAAACTCTACAAAAAAATTCGATTAGGGAAACGAATAAAAACTCAAAAACTACGGAAAACCTTATATAAGCATTTACTACACTTTAAGTAACAGAAAGCTTTAAGAGCCTTTCACAATAATTTTAAAATATTATTAAATTATCCAAGGGCAATTACAGCAGCAATGATATTATGGTCGCTCAGAGTCACGTTGGAAACTAGCATTCAGTTTGATCTGTCAGCAAGATCGTTCCGCATTTGTACTCAAATTGCTATTAAGACATATATCTTTAGGAACAGTCAAGTTTAGATTAATCAAATGAGATAACTGTTCAAAGTCTTTACCAGACAGCTTAGAAATGCTATTATTTCCTAAATGCACTAAATTCAAGGTGGAAGACTTGAAAACATTTTTGTCTATTCTGTTAATTCTGTTACTAAATAAAGTTCGCGTAAACCATCGACGACAGCAAAGGCATTCCTTTCGATACATTCAATTTTATTCTCTGATAAGGATAATATTTCAATAGGGAAGAATCGCATGTTTTATTATTCGGTTTTTATTTCATTTTTAAGTACTTTTGTGTTTATAAGAAGCCCTAGATAAAGTATTTTTGCAAAAATAAAATAACTTTAATAATTATTTCAAATTAAAAAATGCTTAAATATTTAAAATCGGTCAGCTGTCCTAAAACATCTACTATTGGCGAACGTGAACTGACGTCATATTTTAGTAAACGCGGTAAACGCATAAGCGCTACAGCACTGACAGACGATCACGATGTTTATCGCATATGAACAGTCTGTGTTATGTTATTATATTATTGTTATTTGTTGCGTGTTATTGTTAAAATTTATTGTTTGTTAAACGCTGAATTCATTCCACAATGACAGATGTTGGTTTTAGTAAGGCTCAGTCGGATAATTTGCTACGTGTTGACACTTTTATGGTGGCGCACTTTCTAATTCGTGTTTTTCATCAAGTGAAATTAGAGGAGTAAAGCAACAAAGGTATAACATATTATATTAAACTACCAAAAGGATTTGAAAACTATGGCTCATTATACATATATGCAACAAAAGTACATACTCATTTAATAATCTATACATTTTATCCTTAAGGGCATCCCGAAAAGAGTATGATGATACTGCTGTAGGTTACGTTCAACTTAAAAGTGAAAGTAACCAGTGCACAATAAAATGCAAAATATGCCCAAAGCACAAGATAAGATCCAAACTGAACAATGTTATATTAATCGTTAATGAAATGGAAGAAACAATCATTAGTGTTCAGTGTCATGATTGTGCAGCATCGGAAGGTACCTAACTTATTATTTACAAGTAAAATATAAAACAAAATATTTTATAATTTTTGTCGTTTGGGTGACTGCAAGCACACCTTGGCCTTTTTCATGCGGGCCCACCATAGAAGTGAAGAACTATCATGTACTTCAACCGTTAGCTATTGGAAGAAACCTTTTCTTGCGAAAGTGGGAACTTCACTAAAACATATCACAGCTAATAAGACATATGTAGATAAAATGTTAAGAACATTGGAGTTGATTTGGAAAAATCATATTAGCAAGAAATTTCAAAGTATAAAAGTATATTTTTTTTGTCGTTGTTTCAGGATGTAAATATGAAAAATGTATTACAAAATGCTCATTAGATATTTATTTGAATACGCAATACACTGCAGAACGATTACATGATTACTGAATTCTGACGTCACATTGGGCGCCATGCTGAATTCTCTTTTTTACCGCCAATATTTATATTTCAAACTTATTTATTATTTTCTTCTTTTCAAAACAAAAATTTCCGCTAAATAAAATATATGTTACTTATTTTGATAAACAAAGTCGCCAAAAATCATTTTTCTGAAAAATTGGAATATACCCTATTGTTGCATTAGAGAAGCATTGCTGCGGATTATGTTTATTTGATTGTAATCTAGATAGAGTTGACGTGTCCGTAGGCTACGAAATGCTCCGGATTCAATAAATGTAATTCTATTATAAACTAAATATAACGTGTCAAGGGTTAACTTCGCAAAAGCATCGGTACCAATCTTAGTTAACTCATTATAAGTCAACTCAATCTTCCGTAAACTATTCAGGTTTCTAAAAGTGTGAAGTTCAATAGTTTTGATTTGATCCTGTTCTAAAATCAATACTTCGAGTGCAGATCCCGAGAAAGCATTGCTTTCGATTTTTGTTATATTGCTATTTTGCAAATACAAACGCTGTAAAAATGTTACATCAATAGCTTTTATATCATGAATTCCATTACCTCCAACTATACGAACTGATTTACAGAAAGTGGGGTAAATACATAGTCCAGAATAAGAAGGATCAATTTCCGTAAGATTACAAAGTTTATTAAAAACTTCCGGTTCGATATAAGTAATTGGATTGCCCTTCAGATGTAGGATCTGAATTGTCGAACCAGGCAACGTATGCATGTCGATTTGAGTAATCATATTAAGTTTTAAATCAAGGTAAGTGAGGTTTTTTAAATCTTTAAAAGAGTCAGGCTCTATAGTTTCGATGCGGTTTTTTGTCAAATCAAGTTTATGAACATATTTTTTCGAATACTAGTCCATTTATTTATATTCAAGAACAGTTCGTCGATATTGTTGGTTCCATCAAAAGCGTTCGGTTCAATGTCTCTAATATCATTAAAAAAGAATTTTAAGCGAATGTATAAAAAATGTGTTTGAATAAATAACGGTAAGTTTGTTGGATTGTACATGACATTGTGTTAGGTAAGTTGCATTGTAAAAGGCATTACTTTGAATTTCTTTAATTTGATTATTATTCAGATAACAATACGTAAACTTTAGTTCCGGAAAATATGTTATCATAGATCTTGGTTAGCCTATTATAATTCAGACTAATCTTTATAGGCTTTTGGAGATCTACAAAAGCATCATTTTCTATAATTTCTATTTCATTAAAACTTAAATCTAATAGCAATATTGAGGATTGCACAAAAGTATAATTGACTATTTTTGACAGTTTGTTTCTGTGTAAAAAAAGTTTGGAAAGATGCTTCACGCTAGCGAAAGCCTTCGGTTCAATAGTGTCGATCTGATTTTCACCCAAATTTAATTCCTTCACAGTGGAATTCGCGAAGGTGGTTATACTGATTTTGTGTATCTTGTTTCTACGTAAATTGATAAAGGCAAGTTGTCTTAAATTGTAAAATGATTTCGGTTCAATTGTTACAATTTCATTGTTACTTAAGTCCAATGTTTGGACAGAACTTGGAAACATAAGAGCAGTGATTGCATTTATTTGGTTTCGTATTACATTCAGCTTGCGAAGATTACTTAAACCGTATAAACCCTTAGATTCTATTGTTGCAGTGTTGCTGTTTGCCAGTGTTATTGTGTGAAGTGGAAACTCTGAAAAAGAAATGCATTTGTTAGTTTCGGCTTAGCTTGCTATACTGTTTCTTTTTTATATTCGCAAGTATACAAAGAGCGTGGTTACCACTGTTAACCCACCCCGAACATTAAAAATTTAATACTAATACTGGTTTGTCTTAAGCTACTAGGTACATTGCCACTATTGTTCTGTACGTAGAAGAAGCCCCAGACAAGCTGTATTTTGTTTATTTCTGGTGACTTTATTGTTAACAATTGTTTCATAACCTTGGATACATATACAACAATAGCAGCTATGTACCTAGTAGCCTCAGAAAAACTGTATAAGTAATTCCTGGTTTCAAGAGTGGTGCTCTAAATGACAGTAATAACTATATCACTGATACCCATAATTTCAGAGACTTTTGAAAATGTACTTGAAAAGCAAATTTTACATTATTTTGAAAATCATAATTCATTTTACCAACACCAGTACGGATTTCTTAAGGTAAATAACTGAAGGTCAAGAGAGAGGCGAATATGTAGGAGCTATTATTTGCGATTTGCAAAAATCCTTTGATTGTGTTGCACACGAGGTACTGCTAGAAAAACTAAAAAATTAAATTTTAATAAAAACAGCTCTAGATTAATATTTAATGAACAGGAAACAATGTACGTTTTTAAATAACATCTCTTCAAGAATAATAAAGATAAAAGGAGAAGTACCGTAAGGATTCGTATTGGGGGCCTACCCTACTTATACAGGGTGTTTTCAAACTTGGGGTATTTATTTAAACAGGTGCTTATTCGTGTTGTAATACACCGATATTAACGTAAAAATACTAGAAATTTACAAAATTTAATAAATCACTTTTTTTCATTAAATATTGTCCCTAAGTACGGCCCTGCAGCCGTGTTGTGTAATACCCTCGACACACTGAGAGTTTAATTGTCATTAAAGTAAATGACCATTTAGATAAATTACCATTTCTATTACTAGCAGACACACACTAAGCAGTATTAAAATTGTGAGTTTGCGCAGTGATGTGACATTGGCACACGACAACTTATGATTTTGACAAATATAAACAACAACTTAACCTCGCTTTTTTCAATGAAAGGTATTAATATTTGAATTTAAATGGACACAGATGGGTTTTTTATTTATAATTAAAAGCACTGTAAAATAGCATATAAAATATTATCACCCGTTGAACTCACAGAACGTTGTCGTATATCAGCTGAGTGTGAGCGACCATAAGTATTCACACCCCGCGCAATTCAAAAATAAAGACGATGTTTACCGACAACTGCAGATTGTTTCTCAAAACGACATCGGAATTTCAATCACCATTTCGTGTAAATGGTGTTTTAAATAATCATTAAGAAAATGATGAAGTGACATACACCAAAATAAATTCCCCATTTAGGGTTAATGATCATTGAACTCTCAGTGTGTCGAGGGTATAACTAAGAAACCCCAAATTTCAATGTTTATTTAAACATAATAGTCAACTGGGTTCAAATTGGACAAACTGAAAGCAAGCAATTATAGGCAAGGTTATTTGGGTACATTCTTAGAACATCTCTTTAGAATTTTGAGAAACATGAAAGAAAGTTGTTACCTGAGTATAATAGTATAATAGATTTTATGACCCTTTGTATAGTGATCCCCAACACTATAATTACCGTTACTACCACAAATTTTTACAATACAATTTTATTTAAAATTTAAAAGCTTTGAGTAAAATTCTAATTGTAGTAATCCTAGTTACTTATCTTAAAATAAAATGCATATTAATTATTTAGCAAAGCAATATATGATTTACAAGTGTTCGAAATTTTAGTTACTCGTTTAAAGAAACTAATCAATATGCCATTGTACATTAATTTAGTTTTACAAGTAAATTTTTTCACTTTCTCGTCAGAAAATGAAACTTTCACCACAGAGTCGGATCTACGCCTTCTTACATTTTCAAACGTCAATATCTCAATTATATTAAAACTTTTACTAAGGTAGTTTTTTGCCAAACGACACTGTTCAATGTGTAGTATTGCCTGTTAAAATTAATACCCCAAGATCCAAAACACCCTGTATTATGCAGTGACCGCCAAAAAGTTCGCACCAAATGGGAAACATTTTTATTTTTGTTTGTTTTGGAAAACTCTTTACGGCAATAACTCGTGCATATCTAAAAACTAAATACAAAGTACTTTGACTTAACAAGCCGCTTTTTGTTGGACAAAAAATGCGTCTTTTAAAATGACCAAAATCGAAAACCGTCAATATTTTCGAAACCATACGTATTTTAGGTGAGATTTTAACGTAGTAGAAAGACTATCACCAGATGAGACGCTTGGTATGAAAAAAGAAGTATATAGTGTTTATAGCGCTTTAAAAGTTGCAATAAATACTTCCATGTTCGAAAACATTAACTCTTAAACGTAGATAACTATTTGTACACCTATTTAACAAAATCAGTTCTTTGCAATTTCATAATATGGAGATTAATAACTGTTTTCTTAGGCCTAATATACATACCATTATTATTTATTGTTTCATCAGGATTTCCAGACGATAACGTTCTGATATTTGAATTCCAAATAATTATTTCTTGAAGTTGCGATAGAAATCTCAATTTATTTATTGTAAGATCTAACAAATCACAGTCTCTCAGTTCTAATACTTCAATTATCCATGTTATATTTCCGTACGGAAACAAGGCCTCATTGATTTGGTTTCTAAATTCTTCATTTGTTGTGATATGAGTACAAAACACTAGATTTTGTTGATTTACATTGTAACGGCATTCTTGTAAATTGCCTTCTCTTATCATCCTTGGTAATCCTAAAAAAACCAAATATTTTAAGTACTCATAATACTAGTTTTCCGGTAGAGAACTAATTAGACGATCAACATTATTTTATTTAAGGTAGTATCTCCGGTACAGTCCGGTTATGTTATTGATATAAAAGAAAGGTTTTTAGAAAGGGTTGTATTTTCATTTATATTATGTTTTTAAAAATTTTTAATTTTAATTTAAATAAAACATTAAATTTACTAGGGTACAAGCACCAATCCTCTGCCACCTAAAGGATATTTGAAGTTCAAATTCGTTTAGATTTAAAACGAAATAATATTTATCAATGAAACTTTCTGTATAGTTATGCATATTGAAATGATATACATGCTCAATCGTCAAGTCATTAAACGTTTAGTTTTATATGAGAAAAGAAATAATTCATTAAAACCGACACTTTGGCCCCGTAATCCACCGCTTTTTACTAAAAATCCGCCGTTAAAGTCCTAGTAGCCGCCCTTTAAGAAACAAAGCTATAAACATCGTATAAGAGTGAGAAATGATTATTTCTTAAATGATTACATAGGAGTTCTTAGAAGCTTTATTCGGACCACATGTTTAGCAAATTAAGTATTTTTTAGCGATATATCTTCATTACTCGCCATAAGCATAAAATAATTTAACAATTTTGAAACGATTTATTGAAACAAAAAGAATTTATTTTAAAAAATACATTCAAATACAAAATAAGTAATAATTAATAAACAAATGAATTTAATTCATACTTTTTACATGATACTCTTTAAAGGTTAATTTTTCACTTAAGTTGTTTGGACATGTTGACTTCCTAAAATTAGATTTCTTTTTAAAAGAATAATAACCATCAAATAAATGATAGAAAGATTAATAAATGTGAGTGCTAATCAACAAAATTAAATTAAAAAGTCGAGCAACAATAATATAAAATCTCAGTATTGTGGAATACCTACTGCACGGCAGTGAAAGGCAACGAGCGGGTGACTAGACGAATCTGTAAATACCGGTACTCTGCCTACCTTATTTTCGACATTTGTTTAATTAAAATCCAGGATTTTTTGTATTAAATATTAAGAAGGACCATTGCTTTAATTTACCAAACAAAAATTTTTACCAAGATGTTCACAAAAATGCGCAAATCTTACCTAGAATGCAACCGTCTTTGTTAATAAAAACTAACTCAATGGCAGTCGTAGTAAACATAATCACGTACTGGCAGTAAATAAATACTAATAATTAACATATAACTTTTATTTACCGGAATGAATGTAACATAATGCTTAGAAAGAAGGATGGTAGATAACACAAAGCTAAAAATCGCCGTTATTTATGGTGCGATAATTTATTTATAAAATAATAATTGATTCGTAGGTGGACGGCTGGAGCCGGGCGTACTTAGGATGGCAATATACCTTCCCAATACCTATACTAAAATGCCGTTAAAGAGAAAACGCATAACTAATTAAGGAAATGAAATTAAACAATGCTTTTTCAAACATAATAAAATAAGTTGATGTACTATGTTTTCCTTGTTGTATATTATTAATATTGGGTATACTATCTTAATTACTAACTGATAAACTATTAGATAATTAATATGAATTATTGTTAGAAGTAAATGTTATGGGTGAAAAGTTATACAACACAAACATCCTACTTATCTTAAAAATCTATTTCCAGTTTAGTGCAGGGTGCTAATTATTATCGTAATCATGATATACGTTTTTTTGTGATGATTACATTTTTAATTACAACTGAAATTTTTGAAACCTAATAGGCAACCCTTCCTACATCTTTTTTCTTTCCTTATCTTAAACATCTTCCTTCCTGCGTATTATATATTTTGTCGGTTTTATCAAAGCTTTTGTCACGGGTGATACTTTTATGCTTCTTGTACCCAACAAATACTATTTTACTTTAAAACTACTTGAATATGCTATGGCGATTGAACACAGGATAGTTGAATTTTTCCTGTTTTTTTATTCATAATGGTTCATAAGTAATTTTGTTTAATAATGAGGTACAATACGTAATAATGTACTGTAAATATTGATGTGTTTTATATTGTTTGATTACTATCGCATCCCTTCAGTTTAAGCTGCCCTTTCTATGAAGTGTATACCTATGCGTCTTCCCTATTTGAAAGTAAATACAGTAGAACCCGCTTATTGGAATAACGTTTGGGCAAAGCAGAATTATTCCAATAACCGGTATATTCCATTAACCGACTTTAGGATTGTCAGAATTCTGCAAAACAAAATGAGGTTATTGCACATCGCTTGAGATTTATACTATATAACTTTCAGTGTTATCACAGCTTTAAGTAAAATAAAAGTAAGGATACTGTATTAATTATTTTTGAAGCAATTATTAAATCTAATTCAATTACAATGTCCATAAATTAGATTAAAATTATGTTTTTACAAAAAAAGGGAAAATTTTTATTTATGGTACCTACATAGAAACAAATCTAAATAAGAGGAAGTAAAAAAAACCGACAAAATCTTGAAATGCTAAACAACATACTCTAAAGAAGATTAAAAGCCTTAGAAAAGGCTTAAATACGAGTTTAAGTAAATTTAACAATGGTACAAGAAAGAAACATCCACTTTCAGATGTATTATTAGAGACTGATAGATTTATGATGCTCTTGCACCGTTATGTTTCAAGAAAGTGATATCAGTCATAACCCATAATTTGTCGACTATTATTATATTTTTCTTTCTAGCTTTTTTTTCTAGATTATTCCATTATCCCATAAATTTTGTTAATTCTCATGCTGAAATTATTACATTATCCGATATTATTCTATTATGTGATATTCTTTTAAGCGAAAAAGTTTGTTAAGGATACAATACACTGACCGGCAAAATTAACGCACAATAAAACAAAGGTTAACATTTTTCTAAAGTCTATAAAGCATTTGTAAAAAAAAAGAGCAAGAAACAAAGTTGTGTATATGTATTTTTTCTATGTAAAAATGTAATTTAATTGAAACTAACTTACTTTTTATATCCAATAAATTTGCATGACAATTATAGCCGTTTGACAACAAGATATCTTTCATAAAAAAACATACGTTAATCTTTCCTGTCAATATAAATAACGAATAAGAAATAAAAAATAAAAAAGTATTTATTTACTTATTTTTAAAAGTAGCAGTTACCTAAACGAATTTGAAGTAGAAATAGCATTCTGGGAAAAATCCCTTTTTCTGTAAACTACACAGGTAATAACCTTTTGTTATATACCATATTATTCTTCCTCTACGGGGTTAGGCTCTTCTTGACGTAAATATGTCTGTCAATTTTAAGTGGAATAGACAATTACCCCTGCACGTCTGCGTCCCTCAGAAACTTCCTAAACTGGTGCTTAGCGCTCTTAGGTGCGTTTACCCTACCTACATATAAATGGAAGTTTTCGCTTTTGGTACCTTTATCATTTCTGTATTTTCTAAGGTAGGATCTCCGTAAACCAACTTTTCTATAGAATTTAATGAAATCGCGTGTATACACTTTTTCAAATAGCTGAAATTGAAAATGTTAGCCCTGTTTAATAGAGGAGATATTCGCGATCAAAGTTAAGACGTTTTACATGCTTTGCCTAAATAATGCACAATAATCAAAGAATGTTTAGTAAATCTTCATGTTACTGTGAATACACCTTTATAATATTTCTCAGCCGAGTTCAAGGCTGCAAAAGAGATGCAAGAGGGGAAACAAGGTAATGTTTATTTTGAACGTATATTTCTCGAAAACTCGTTTTAACACGCTAGGTGGGTTTCTTTATGCAGGGTCACATATTTATACGTTGTATATTTCTCTGTTAATTTTATAGTCTTCTTTTGATTCAGTGTAAAGAAGTAATTACCGGACTTCCAAAACCTTTCACTTTGCTTGCCTTTACGTAACGAGAAAATACACCGTTGCTTAGCACTTTTTGCACTGGCACTGACAATAATAATTATATTTCTGTACGGAGACAAGATATCATTGATTTGATTTCTCAGTTCTTTGTTTGTTTTCATATGAATACAAAACATTACATTTTGTTGAAATACTACATTGTAATAACATTCTTGTAAATTGCCTTCTCTTACTCAGAGCGATATCACAATTAGCAAGTGACAAATAAAGTTTGCTTCAGGGTAATTAAACTTTGGAAATGACCACCTTTTACTTCTAGTAATCGCAAATATTGCCTTGAAATCGGTTTTTTTTTTATCTTTAAGAGATTACATTGACCGGACTAACTAGTTTGAAGTTTTACATTAGGACTGTCACATTATGAAATCTTTTACTATTAAAAAACTACTATCTAGGATAAACAAAGCTAAGATTCGTGTTTAAGAACAATATAGGAATCTTTATACTAATGAAATTTCATAGTTTTATTTACCTATGTGAGGCACAGCTACCTGCACTATCCAATTTTAGATCAGTAGATAAACTAGATAATTATTCCAAATACAGCATCATTCGATAAGTTTATAGTAGTACTGAAAAAAGATCGCTTAAAACACGCCCGCCGGTGCTGTAGAAATTGACTACTGAACTAACAAATTCATTAAATTGCGGTTTTCATATAAATTTAGTTCTAGCCTGTAACTGTTTTAGATGAACGTATTTAGTACTTACTTGCTGTAACTGTATTATTGTTATAATTTGAAGAATTATGCCACAATCTGTCGAGAGCCCTGCTGTACTACGTTACTAACGAAGTGTTATAAACAAGTTGTTCTAAATAATACACTGTATTTTGTTCTTCCGATGCTGAAGGTGAACTGGTACGACTGGTACCTTAGCAAATTTGTGATGGTAGATGAAGCAAAGTTGTACACTAACAATGAGTGGGGATATCATTTCATGTATAGAGGTTTTTGCCCGGGAAATTTTGGTATACAGTTATACCATTGTTATACACTCTGGAAGAAAGTTGATATAACATGTTTTATATGTCAGTTTACTTTTTTCTTTTTAGGTTTTCCCAATCTACTAGCTTTAAAATTGTTGCAAGTATAGTTAGTTGTTTGTACTATATTTCGTAGATTTTTTTGTTTAATCTTGAATTAGTAGTTATTACTTATATATTTCGTAGCCGTCATTCCATCTCAATCAGATTAAATTTCACCTGGATGTCTCCTGATTTTCTAAGATTTATTTAACGTGTTTTATACAATAAAACATTATCCCATATTTCGTTTATTTACTGAGAAATAAATTATTTTGATAATTTAGTATCAAAATTTTCCGGAAATTGCAGAGATCGTTTTGTTTACTCGAGCATATCTTCGGTCTTGATTTTGAGTTGAAAGAAAGCTCAGACAGTAAGCTTTTCGGTGTTGTATTCGCGTATTGTATTACGTTTTGTAGAACATAAAACAGAACAGATATTTTTTCATAAATTTAAACGCTTGTATTTATTTAAAAGTTCCACAAAAACCATATTAAGAAGATAACGTACAACATGCGTAGCCATAAATCTCAAATATACTTAAAGGGGCCCTTTTAAGCCGTGTGGATGCTTGCTCTGCTCCGGGGTCGGTCGACTTCACGCCTCATTGAGTTGCCATTTAAGTGCAGGGATAGAGGACCATATACAAAAATTCCTCCTTTACAAAAAAGGTTTCGTGCATTAGTTTCTTACCAAGTAAACACGTCACCGAAAACTTGCAGGAGTGAGAGGGGTTGGCCAGCAGCGTCCCTCGTCGCGTCTAGAAGATCGTACCCTGGTGTTGTTGGCCGTCATCTTCAGTGCACCGTCTGAGTTATGGTGACCTGTAACAAGCACTTATCGTGCTGTGATGCCATCCAACTGACGCGTTGGACAACCAGGTGTTGCCACCGTCATAGCACTCAACTCCCCGGAGTCCGCGCCTCCTGTAGGATAGCAGTGCAGGCACATACAGGGATTCAAGCGCCCCTGCGGTCGCTACCCGGGCGGTACCAGCCCGGACCACTGGCAGGACTCACTTGTCCTCCAGGTCGAGGTAGACTACACGATCCCGCCTAATCGTGCATCCCCAAGCAAATAGCTCGCTATGCGGTTAATTTTAGCGATTGTACTAGTTCTTCTTCTACACTAATAACAAACCTTCCAGCAACGAACGCCCCCCACTCACTGTGGGTGACACGATACCAATTAGCGGCAATTACACACTGTAACGCCTTATCAACAACAACAACATCGGTAACAATAATAATAATAATCAAAAAGTTGGCACAAACACACAGTAAGGCCACAGCAACAACAACAATAATAATCAAACTACTGATTAAACCAAAATAGCATATGCAATTGCATTAAATGGTCCCCCACAAAAAACACAAAAAGGCAACGTTTACACTACGAATTCGCGTAAGGCCTCTTGCGTTCGACCACACCGACTCCGCACATACGACTGTCCTTTCACAACTAACTGCCCTGCTACATATTGTAACGCGTCACCCCTCGAATATTCTAGAAAAAGTTCCGAACAGTCTCGAACAAGCTGGTTGAATGTACCGGAGAAATCTCGAACTATCCAGAGTTTTCCACCGTCGAATGTTCCAGAAAGAACACGAACTTTCTGGGCTCATCAAGAACCACGCGGAAACAAATATAAGGCTGAGTTGATCGAGCCGAAGGCAGTTCTACAGTCAATCAGCTAGTAGTTACAAACGAAATAAATGTTAAATGTTTTGTCGAAACGTAACAATATTAAATTCCTATGATTTGGGGGTTTATATTTTGTATTATTGTTTTTGTGCAGCTGGAGGGTGTGAACGCTTTATGACAGGGTCAACCCATACGGTTAAACAATTTATTGCTCTTAAAATACAATTCTTTCTTAGTTAAATGCTTAACAAATTAAAGAAATTTAATACAGGCTTTTACAAAATACACAATATATGAGGGAAGGCAAAAGTGAATTCCACAGTTTAGAAACATTCTGATAATATTAAGTCAAAAACTTGAAAATTAATGTTTGTCAAGCATGCCACTTCATACTTCTTCAAGATTATTAGGATGGAACTTCTACACGGAGTGTGCCCAGCAAACATTAAAGCATCGGCCGACCAGCGGCAAATAGTCCTAACCAGCGGTAAATATAGTCGTAATCGACACGCATACAGCAGGTGTACAGCACAACATCTGGAAGTCGGATGATATACTGCATTATTTCTAGTGCATTGGGCCCGTGTTGGGCCAATATCGAAGTATCGACATATATTTCGGTTTCGACTAAACTTGAATGCCGCGAAAGTATTTTAAAATATTTTACTATAGAGTAGTGGTACTGGAGTCGGAGGTTGATAACTGGCGTAACTGGTCTATTATGTGTTCTGTGGGTCTATTGTGCTCTCAAGTAATATACAATAACATCTTTGGTGTTTCCGCTCTCGTACTTACTGCACATTTCTTGAAACAAAATTGCTTGTTCTTCGTATACATCGTACTTCGTTCTTTTTCACTTCTCAATTCTCATTTAAAGTGGTGTTCCTATTTCCTAACAGCATTGAGTATATTTATATGTAAACATGGCTAACAGTAACGTCTAAACGGTAAGTAAATTTTTATACGATTCTAACCTATTTTCGCTATTTTCTATACTAGTTAAAGAAGTAAGAAGTTATAAAATTATTATATTGGTTATTTTAAATTCCACTGATAAATTCAACTACTTCAACTACTCGAAGGTAAAAACACCACCAAAACAACTTGCAGAGTCCTGTGCAACATAATAACGACAAACCTGGCAAGACAATGCAATTGGGTTGGACAGAATGGTAAAATTGCACAAAAATATTTTAAAATTAATTATAGATATTGTATTAGCCTCTTGTAAAGTATAATACGTAGTTATATTGCATAATGTATAAATTACAGCTACAGTAAGGAAAAATCCCTATTCCCGAGAGGCCACCCAAGCCGACATTGAAACTACATATTATAAAATTATGGCTAAGAACCTCTTGCGACAGAGATGGAGGTCGATCAAATAGGGTAAAGGAAAATGCTAATACTTAATAGTTTTGTAGTTGACATTATACTGTAAATTATAATATGATTATATTGTTTTAATGTTTTTACTTTAATTTTTAATTTTTTACAAGGTTAATATACAAAACAAATTAATATCTTTATGGTTAAATATCTGATAAGAGTAATAGCAATAAAACTTTTTTTAATTATCCTGTTTGGTGATAAATGAGATAATCATGATATTTGGTTTGCCACCGTGATAAGTTGCCAACAAAAATCCAGCAATAGTTGGATATTGAATGGTACAATGTTGGCCCATAGTCGGCATACTAACCATTGGCCAGCATATGGCCGCTGTGACAAAGATTCTGGCTTGATGTTGTTTACTGATGTTGGCCCAACATAGTGTTAAGCAGGAGCAGTATGTTTAGCCAACATTGGCCCAGCATAAAAATGTTAGCTGGATGAAGTTATATGTCCACCCCTATAAACCCTTATTTTGACAGATAAAGGTGTGAAATTTACAAACTGTGTATTAACAACCGTGGGATTCTACGAGAATTTATGCGGGGTGTTTAGTTCACCGCCGCATATTCGAAAGGGGGTGGTAGAAATCATAATTTGGAACTTATTTAACCTAATATACTATTATACAAAGTGTCACGGTTTTTGAGATATTGTCATTTTTCATAATTTCACCTAATTAAACGTATTTCCCCATTTAAATGTGAACACCACACTATTGGAAACTTTTAATTTGAAGGTAATGATAATTTTATAATCTTTGGTAGCTACTCTATCAATTTGAGTCATTTTCATCCACTCCTACAAGTGATTAAACAAATTAGACCGGGAGAAAGTTAAAAAAATTATGACTCTAAAATGTAACTTTTTTTCCATTAGACTATAAAAAGAAATTTAATGCGTACTTAAGTTCAAACGTTTTTAAAACATTCTTGTTCTTTGCCCTTTAAAATGGCATCACCCTTTTACCACCTGCAGATTCTTAGGACCAATATGCGACTTGAATACAAAGAAACCATTTGGCCGCATAAAAGCAAGCACTTGATAATACGTTATTAGTTATAGCTTTGGCTTCATAACCATTGGTGGTGCTGATTTTTGCATTTTAAATTGTCAATTTTGTGATTTTTGCGTGTTACAGGTCCGTATCAGTTTGCGTTGAACTCCACGTTGTATTACAATCATTTAATTGAAATATTAAAGTGCATTGAATCTACATTTAATTACACTTGTTTGATTGGATGGTCTCGGCAAAAAATGATATTCTCATGCGCTACAAAAAAACACTAATTTCCCGCACTTAAAACAAGAATAACTATTAGTACAGAGACATCGAATATTTCCGGAAGCACGTGACCACGAAATTTACTGTTGGTTAGGCAACACATCTTGCACTATTGGCAGCTCTGTTGTAATAAACATAATGTAGTTTTCCAGTGGCGTAGTATTGGATATACGGTGAAACTACTTAAAAACTTAAATATTTCGAATTTATTATCTCCCTTCGAATGCGTTAAATCAAACTTACCTCGATTAACTCACAAAAAGCAGATTTAGTCTTGTAAAAGACTGATCTTTAAATAAAACAAAATAAACTGTAAAAAACGCAAAACAAAGAGACAACAAGAAATCACAAACGTACGCACGCCGATGTAATTTTAGGTTAGAAATGTACTCGTAAGGGCGTTACTCCGTAGTATGGCCAACTTTGAAAAATAAAATTTTGCGCCACTCTTAAATTAGTAGTCACGTGGCTTCTAAAGATATTCAATGTCCCGGTAGTCACGTTTATAAATTTTGTTTTTATGATAAAATCGTTTGATAATTTTGATGCAAAACATAACAGAATAAAGTTTTTATTTTGCTTAAAAAATGTTTATTTTTGAATGGGTAAGCTTGCGTGTTTTTTATGTCAGAAATTGAGTATTAAAAAGGGAATTTTTCAAAAGTTAAATATAATTACTTCGATTGATCTAGTATGGATCTTGGATCTAAAGACTTAAGATTTATTCAATTGGTATCTAGATCAGATCAAAAGATATTTTTCAAAACAGTACCTAGATCCAGATGCAAGATCTTCTGATCGGATCTAGATCCAGGATCTAGATACTTGAATCTAAGATCCTGCCCGACACTGTTTGCTAGATTTCTAAATATATAGTAAGTACACTGATTAGATGAGAAGAACCTTTTTTTGGAATCGAATCAATCTCTTTAATAAGAAATTCATAATCGATTCTAAACCTACATAAAATACTTTTTAAAGCAGGATATACATATACAGAACGTTGACAAAGTATCTTATCTATAAAATTTATTTCTAATTTTTATTCTTGCCGGATAAGCACTGATTGTAAGCCCCGTTAAAGTAGGTTTGATTACTAGACGATATTTTGTATGTATTATGCATAATAGTATAAATTTTAAGTGTATGATTTTTATTTGATTTTATAAGTTTTGCATCACGTAATCTAGTGTCATCAGAGACATGTGTGGTCAAGTTGACAAACAAATAGTTAAAAGTGATATTTCATTATGTTAGTAATGTATTTTGCTGTATGGATTATAAGCTCGACATCACGCAGATATATTTTGTTGTAAATTGGTTAGAACATAGGCGGAATGTTTGAAAACATAAAATATAAAAGGAAACAACAGTATTCTTTCATAATGATAAGCAAATCATTACATAAAAATACATTTAGGTAGTTGTAAACTTGAAAACCAATATCAATTTAAGGTTAGAATACAAACCTTTAATATACTACGCCAATAAAATTGGCTCAAGATTATTGGAGGTTATAATTGACAGTAATTTTGGGAAACGCGCACTAAAATAAGTCAGATATGCTATGTACTTGTCATCAATTGTCATATTCATAGGTTAGGTACGTTGTCACATTCTCAAATTAAAATTAAAGAAATAATTTTGTTTATTAATGTTGTAATTGAGAAATAAACAGATTTGTTATTAATTATTAACATCTAATGACTGCATATAAACCATTTTAAATAGTAATATTTTTACAGTGCATAAGAACTTCCTAATGGCTTTCTAACCTACAATTCTATAACCCGATGTCTGTAAACATAAGGCTACATTTCATTCGAAACTATAATTTATAATGGATGTTAGTGGAAATTAAAATTTAAATAAGAAGCTGTAGTTTCTTAATTATGAATTGAAAATGTGACAAAGTACCTAACCTATGAATATGATAATTGATTACAAATATAAATATCTGACATAGTTATTTTAGTACGTTTATGTTTCCTACAATGACTGTCAATTATAACCTCAAATAATCTTATGACAATTTAGAAAATTATATTCTAACCTTAAAAATTGATGCTCATACCCCGTAAGGTCTTGTTGCATGTGCGTGCACTTGTGCGTGTTCCCCAATATTGCAAGTCAACAGATTTGAAACTGGAGTATAAAGTGTTATTTAGAGACTTTTAATATTTCCGTACGGTTGGTTGTACCGATTGTCAAACTATATTTAGATTTTTACAGTTGCTATTATCTGTGTATTGTGTTATCAGCTGTTTTTATAAGTTTTGTGTGTATTTATTATCATTAATGTTGTTCCTAATTCGTTGCCGATCTGGATTTTAGAGTTATTTTTTGAAAATGTCAGAGCAACCTAGCACTCTGTACAAATTATGTATAAATGTCGCAGTCACAGATTGTGTTACACTATGTAGGTTTTGCAAGAAAGAATTTCGTGTACTTCCAGATAATGTTCTATTTGATTTTTATTATAAGGTGAGTAAGTTTGTTTTGATTTGATTTGAAATACGTCTCGTGTCTGTAGCATCATCTGTGCTATACTGAACAATTGACCACAGCTGTCAGTTCCTTGATTTAAGTAAGAGATTCTCTTTTGTTTTAAATTGTAAATTATTTTAATATATACAGGATGTTGCAACAAAACTTGACCTTTAAAACTATGCAATTAAAAACCTTTGACTTTTACGTCAATAATATTTTGAGTTATTTTTATTGAATATCTTTTATAGATGTACTTGGAGAAACGTTTATGTTTACTGGGAGTAGAATATAGTGAATTAGAAGTATTTAGTCGTATGTTAAAAGTTAAACACAATCGAAATAAACTGCTCAAGAGCTTTCAGTCATTAATAGATCATGGTTCTAATGTGATGGAAGAATTGTTTTTAAGTTATTCTAAACATCGTACGGCAAGCGAACCAATTACTAATAATGCTATCGATGTGGGTCTGAAACTTGGAGGATTTTTTAATGAAGGTGGTTGGTATAATTATGCAATTGATGTTCTCAATGTTGTCGAGGAATTATGTAAGAAAAAAGGAAAGAATGTCACTATTCTTTGTAAACTTTTGGATTGTTACCATAAGTAAGTTGTCATGAAGATTTTAAAAGTGAGAAAATTTATCATTGTTTGTTCTTTCAAGACGTTTGCATGCGGAAGCTGTTTATTGCATGTTTAAAGAGGCTGAAGACACGTATGAACTTGCTCAATCTACCATAGAAGAACTGGAAAAATTAAATGCTGTGCCAAATTTAGCTGGGTTTTATGCAAACGTATCTGCTTTATTCTTTGTTCGTAGTGAATATGATGAAGTAAGTAATATAAACAAACATTTCACCTCATTTTCAATTCTAACCTATTTAAATATTTTTAGCTTTTTAAAATTTAAAAACTTACAAATATTTTTATTATGTTTATATAAACAGAGAAATATCAAATAAAATTGTTGTATTTGAGTTCACTTTATCAGCAATAACAATACATGTTGTTTTGTAGTAGAAATTGTGGTCAATAACGTTATCAGTCAGTAACATGAGCTCAATAAATCTTAACTGGTTTTCTAATCATTTAAGGAAGTTATTTGTTTCAAGTATGCGAGAAAGCTATTTTTAATATTATACCAAATCTTTATCATCAAAAAATATTTTTTTTATATCGAGATATTACAACTGAATATAGTTGTATATGCTGTTCATAATTATTTTGCGGTCATGTTTAGTAATATTTTTTAAAAAACTAACAAAAAGGAAAAACAGAAAGAAAATACAAAATTAATTTATTATTTTACCCAGCTGCTTTAAAAGTATCAAAAAACATAAATTATTCTAAAATTTGCATGAATATGAGTAACAGTATTTTTGTGAGACTCTGCAGCATTGCACATTAATGACAAAAGCATAACCTAAAATAACATGGATTTGAAATGAAGGTTATGTTTGACATTGATTAGAAACGAACGTCAATGACAGTTTGAAGTTTCAGTCATTAATTATTAATTAGAATTAATAGACTCATAATAATTTATTAATTTTTTTTTTCATTTCAGGCTTATAAATGGGCTAAGAAATCCTTGAAATTACTGAACGAAAATATCCCACCAAGGTATAATGAATAATGTTAATTTTCTTAGATTACATTAGTTTTATGTTAATTTCGATTTCAGCAGAATTATAGTTGAAGTGCTTCGCCAAGCCTCAAAATCATGCGTAGTGAAGCGTCGTTTCTCACAAGCAAAATTATTAATACAACAAGCAGTAAGTCTAGCATCACATTTATACGCGCATGATTTCCATCCTTGTTACTCTGATGCTCTCATGGATTATGGTTTTTACCTTTTAAATTATGACTCGATTCAGGAAAGCGTTAAGGTTTACGAGAAAGCTTTAGCTATCCGTAGGGAAATTTTTGAAAAACACAACGTACATGTTGCTGTTGGACATGAAGATTTGGCTTATGCTTTATATGTTAACGAATATAGTTCTGGAAGGTTTTATTCTGCAAGGTAATCTTTAAAAGTGTGGAGATTC
Organism: Ignelater luminosus; assembly: GCA_011009095.1. Taxonomy (NCBI): domain Eukaryota; kingdom Metazoa; phylum Arthropoda; class Insecta; order Coleoptera; family Elateridae; genus Ignelater; species Ignelater luminosus. The sequence goes on from VTPC01090590.1 coordinate 290,898, forward strand.
ACAAATGTATGTTTGTTTTCTTTTTTTTTTTTAGAGAAAATGCCGAACGTGCCATTCGAATAATGGATAAGATTTTACCTAGAGATCACTTGATGTTGGCTTCAGCAATGAGAGTGAAAGCTTTAATACTTGAAGAAATAGCTCTTGATTTACGCGATGGTAGTCATACTCGTGAACAGGATAAATTACTTCTAGAAGCTGAACAATTACACAAATCAGCTTTAGCATTGTCCCATTCAGCTTTTGGCGAGCATAATGTTCAAACAGCTAAACATTATGGAAATTTAGGAAGATTATATCAAACGATGATGAAATATGAGGAAGCAGAAAAGATGCATTTACGTGCAATCGCAATTAAAGAAGAACTTCTAGGACCAGACGACTACGAAGTTGGATTAAGTATAGGACATTTAGCTTCTTTATACAGTTATCACATGAAAAGGCATCAAGATGCAGAAAAATTATATAAAAGATCTATTGATATAAGTTTAAAATTGTTCGGTATGTTCTATTCAGGTTTGGAATATGATTATCGGGGTCTAATTCATGTATACACAGAACTGAACGATATTAATAACATGTTGCATTATACGCATGTAATGCGTGAATGGAAACATTTAAGGCAAGATCATGAATCTACAGACATTTTTCCTGAAACTGTTAAACCGCTTAATGAGGTTATTAGTGAGTTTTTCAAGATGTGTTAGTTTTATTCTTTTAAGTTTTCCTTTTTGTTTGTTTTGCTTTTCTAGTCCTATTTTCCAATTTAAAACGTGGCATGCTTTTCTTTATGTTTTTTGTTCGTTTCTTATGTACTGACTAAATTTTTGAAAAGCTGAAAAGTTTTATTTTTTTATGGTTCTTATTAAAGGTATATCTAAATATGATGTGCAATTTTAAATCATTTCTCGATACATGTAATGTGTGTGTGTATGTGATTAAAAAGGAAATGTTTGTCAATAATTCTATGTAAATATTTATAATGTTTGATTTTTTTTTTTATAATTTAAGAAATGTACCATACATAATGGGAATTGAAAAGCGTGAACTTCTATTACGAATCCATTAAATATCGAAACATGCCAAAGCTTTTATAAAGATAAGTATTATGAATGATTAGCTTTAATATTTTAGTTTATATCAATTAATAAAAGTATCAAAAGATATGATAAGTGAATAGTCAGACTGAAGAAAGGTTGACTCTAAAACTTTTGTGTAATGGAGAGTTAGAATTACATTATTTCATGTTAGAAATTTGCACTTAACTAATTTGTTCCTTATTATCAATACGTACCAGTGCTTTCTGCAATATTTTAAAATGCTGCAACACATATTTGATAGTAAATACTGTATTATCAAATAAAAAGAAAAATTGAATAGACTATGCAATTAATTAGCATTTGACAGTTGCACTTTTAAGTTATTTAGGTTATAAATGTGAACTGTCAAGTGTTGAATTGTTTTGTTAATTACATGGCCCTTTTTGATTTTTCTTTTTTTGATATTTCATGAATGAAATGCTTTTTGATTACATACACACTGAGAATTGAAATGAATTTATGTAGAGATTCAGAATCGTTAAATTTTCTTGCTGCTAAATAATTTTTAGGAATAGTTATTATTGATAAAGACTAGTTTTATGTTCACAACACATTATAATGTGACGAATAATCAGAAGAATAGTTCTGTTAAACCTTTGATTTTATAATTTAACGTGATTATTCTTTTGTGGTGCATGTAATGAAAAAAAGAATTTTAATTTTTATCTGATTGTTATGATCTGTACCAAAAATTCTAATTTTAGTAGTCACTAGATTGCATGCGAGTAGCGCTGGCAACTAAAAGAAAAGAAAAAACGATAAGTTTAATAGTAGGTGTTTATGAAAATTGAAGCAGTTTACGATACATAGTAAAAACATGATCAGATACATTGGTGGTACATTCCACATTTGATATAGGGGACCTTACAAAAAGTAGTTTGTTATTCATTAATATCATTTCATCTTCTTTCTATTAATTTTAGAATTTGTTTTCATTATTTTTTATATAATAAAAAGTCAGAAACTAAAGTTATATTATGTTTTACACTTCAGTTGTGAAAAATTGAAAACTCAATGCAATGCAAACAAAATGGTTTCATCTATCTGCTCCAATCTTCATAAACGTCTACTCAGAGGTTTAATTTTATTATCCCTCTTGTTAAAGAGAAGTATTATGTAAGTTCTATTTTATCATATAAAAGGCTTATATTATTGTGTTTAAAACATACAAGGGAAAAAGAAGATTCTTGCATTTTTATGATCTCTTCTCATTTTAGTATTCAATAAAAGGCATCTACATTATGTGACTTTCATTTAGTTCAGATTTGATTAGGTTCCCATTATTTATGTAAATAAAACTCAATTTTGTAAAAATATTTATAGTCTTTACTGAAGAAGAAAAGAAATAGTCATTTTATAATATGAAGTTACATTTTAGATTTATAACTTTCAGAGGCTGGATATTTAAATTTTAAGTGAATTATGATCTGATAACAATAGAGAGTATAAATAGATTATTTGATTATTAAGAATTTATTTGTATGTTGTATGTGCTTTAAATTTATTATTATAATACGTTTAGTGTTATTACTTTACGTTTAATAAGAAAAATATACATGTAAACTAGTAACATTGTAGTCGAGTACTGTTTGATCGCTCTTGATGCTTCTAGTGTAGTATTATAATGCTGTAAATCTCTCTCTTTTAGTGTGCATAAAAGTAGCTTAATGTAGTTTTCATATCAGAGTTATTAGAATCGAGCTACACTTTTAGCACAAGTGAATCGAACACTTAAGTAAGTGTGATTTGAGATTTTTATAATAAAATTTACAAGATGCATAGTTTACTGTTTTTCTTTTTATATCAACATTTTGAGTTATTAGTCAAAATCCCATCTTCATTGGACGTTCCGTTTCCAAGATGCAAATAAAAAACAAAAGATGATTTCTGGTACTCAAGTTGTGTAACTGTGTTCCTGCTACTGCCATTACTAAAGTAGTTATTATAGTGACAGTCCTACCTCGATTGGACATTCCACTTCTGAGATACAAAAAAACAAGATAGTCGTTGGATACTCAAGTGTATAAAGGCCTTCCTGCTACTGCCATTACCAAACTAGTTGTTATAGTGAAAGTCTTGTGCCGATAGGACGTTCCGTTTCCGAGATATAAAAAAACAAAAGACGGTCGCTGGTACCCAAGTTGTATAAAGGCCTCCCTGCTACTGTCATTACCAAACGTTATAGTGAAAGTCCCATCAAAATTAGACATTCCATTTCTGAGATAGCAAAAGATGATGGCAGGTACCAAGTACAGAATCCGATTTTTTGTTCTAATTCCTTTGTTTTCAATTTTATACCGACAGCACCTTAATTCCTTTCTTTCTGCGGTTCCAGCAAGTGTACCCTGTGAGTCGACCACCTCAAGTATCTCTGCCAAGGGCAACAGGACTCCCACGTGCGCAAGATCGCCAAACCTGTCGCGATGTACGTTTCTCCCGAAAGCAGTTGCAGTCCTACAGACTACATCCCAGCATGTGCAGATATTGTCGCTCCACTCACAGGCGGATGGAGCTGGATCCCCGACGCCGACAGCGCTTTCGTAGCCCTTAAAGAGGCCGTGTTGTAACCGCTGCTCTTGAGCAGACCGTCCTCACGTCTGCCGTTCGTGCTTCAAACTGATGCCAACTCGGTAGGCCTGGGAGCCGTGTTATACCAATTTGAAGACAACGGGGGAGAAGCGCATACCAGCGCCGGTATTACCGCTGCGCCGCTGAGGGAAAACACCGCTCAAATAAACAAGAGGCCTGACTATGGTATAAGCGATCAAAACTACCTGGAGGATCGGCCATTTACGTTGCGAACCGATATAATTAGCCTTGACATGGTTAAACTCCGCACAACACACCCGGCAGACGCCCTATGAAGGGAGCCAGATCGATAACTTATGCCTTATACGTCATCAACTCAGCCACCGTCCCAGATGAAGAAAAATCTAGCAACGACACCCCGGTCTCGGTCAGCTGATCCAGCGATGTCAACAAACAGCGAATTCGCAGCAAAAAGGCCGACCTGCAGCCCTACACCGTGAAAGTGGGGACGTTGTTTGGAGTCGACATCAAGGATGGAACGCTCAGAGTTATCGTCGCTCCAGAAGTTCAAGAAATAGTCATTTATGCATATCACGATCACGTCATCGCCGGCCACTCTATGGCCGAAACAACCATTAGAGTGGGCCGAGAACATTACTACGCTACCGAGGCCCTTACTCGGTTCTGTCGGCTAGCAACGAATTCTGCGACCTGTTTACAAAGTGGATGGAAGCTACCGCCACGTCTTCGACCAACAACAATCATGCTATTGCATTCTTGAAGACCGAGCTGTTCTCAGGATTCGGCTTCTCACGAGAGATTATTACCAACAATGGGCCCTATTTTATTAGTCGTGCCTGGATAGCCGCATGGAAAGATGTAATCAAGAGATGAATAGGGCATTGCCGAGCCATTTTAAACAACACCCACGACCCGACTAAGAACACTACCTACCAATAGTCCTGTTCGCATTAAGCTCTAAAAACGCCGCCACCGGAACAACGTCGTCCATTGGGCCACAAATTAACCAGCCCTGATGACCATAACTTATTAGTACGAAAGGCCTGCGTATCAGTGGCTCGGGGAACGCTTTGCCATAGGTTAGTGGGTCCTGTTTCGTCGACAAAGACAAACTGATGTTCCCGGTCAGATTTTCAAGTCTCCTGGAAAACCGAAACGGCGATATTTTGAATTTTGACTATTTGTAACACTTAAACAACCCTATACTTGATGATACATGAAACAATGTTTCACAAAACACTTCTTTGAATACAAGTCCTTTTATTATCCAAAGATCGCTGTAGGTCACGCTTACATCTGGTGACGCAGAACATCCAAGTTTTGCGTTGTTTTGGATCCGTATATAGACAGGAAAAAATCGTTGCCAGCATCAGTAATATCATCTGCCTGCGCATTGGAGTTGTTGAAAATTAGTAATTTTTTTATTAGTTCCTCATCACCTTGAACTTTTTTAAATGGGGTTGTTTTCCCTTCCTATATATTGAGGACACAGAATCGAAGCCTGTGAAGGCATACGCACACAATAAAAGAGGTTTCATGTCCCCTATTTCATTCTGCATTGCTTCAATATTGTGAGTTTTATTTGATTGGTTGCCTTTGCCAGGCACAATCATCTTCAAGCTGTAATTGGGGGAGCAAGAGTAATTACTATGACCAATAGGTCAGTGTCGTCACCTACTACTCTCACCTCCAATCCTTTTTGAGCTTCTGTGATTGCTGTTTGAACAATCGGAATATCTGCGTTCCCAGGGTCTTGGAACACCTTATGTCTCGCCAATGGTGTCACTACTCGTAAACCTGGTCGAGAAAAATAGGGTTCGGTAAATTAAATCAAATAAAAGCGTACTAATTTTATAATGCTTTTAATCTTCAACTAAAACCACGAATAATCTTAAACGGATGTGAAAAAGAATTACAGCATTATACAACGAAAGCTGGAGCACAACTCTGCTATTTTATTGCGTCCTCAAACAAAATAATAACAAGACATCGTCGTGCCTAATAAAAATATCGTAAAACTAAAAAATGAATTTTATAGACTTAATATATTTTGAAGTATATGAGCTCATGGTTTAGTTATTACAATCAAAAATTATCGCTGATTCCTAACACCTTACATCTTCTTTCCTTCAAATGAACTGAACTGGGTTTGCAAGGAACTCACTTTGCCCAAAGGTGATTTAAATGTGGTCTTCTACTTTTACATCTACAGTGACAGCTGAACGAGACCTTCGCAAATGTTCCTCATCTTTAGTATTTAGTTGTTCTCTGTAGCCATCGAACACGACAATGGCTTTTCCGTAATGGGTGGACACGTAGTCACAGTATTGTTTGCAAATCAATCGGTACATCTCACGTGAAAAACTTTGGCGCGAAATTCAAACCATCCTCAATCAATTGCAATCACTCTGTAGTATACCATAAGGTCGAACAAAGACATTTTCAATCAAAAGAAGAATTGGACATTTCTGATAAGTAAGCAAAGTATTAACATTCTTATTTTTCTTTTTTCTCATTGTTTCAATTAAGTAACAGTAATGCTGAGTGTGCCTATGAACTAATGATAGTGCACATCAACATACATGGGTGTCCGTTCGATGATTTCTAGGGGGGAGGGGGCTAACCAACAAATTTATAATATAAGCCATATATAAATACGTGTAGAAATAGAAAACGAGATACGAATAAAAAATCCAGGGGGAGGGCAAGCGCCCCTCCTTGCCCATAGGAGCGGACGCTCATGTCAACATAAGATTCTTAAAAGCAAAAATAAATAAGTTAAGAGAATTTCTAAACAACAGTAGTGATGTTCCTGACATTATAGTGGTATCAGAAACTTAGCTAAAAGTGATTATACCTTCTGCTGTAGCTCTAGATATCTAAAATAATAATTATTTGAAAATAAATTTTATCCAAGAAATTACAGAAAAAATGTCTGCAAGTCTTTTTTCTAGCTGACGACTACTTAATGAAGGCGTTAAGCTTTTTAATTGAGCTATTATTAGGGCTTTTTTCAATTTGGAATCTAACAAGTTTCTTTATGCAGCATAATTTCAATTTCAAATGTGGGTTGACGGCCGCTGCCGTCCTCAGTATTGCCATCACAATACAAGTTACACTGTTATAGAGGAATATTGTACCTCCTAATAATCAACATAGTGCAACAGTTGGTGGATGTTTAAATAAAAAACAAACTCCATACATTTGGAATGTCAGTCTTTCTTTGACGTTTTGCTACAAATGCCTACTGTTTAATGTTTTGAAAATGGAAATAAAAACAAACTGTAAAGTGTGTTGCCTATTTAGAAACACTCAGTGGTCAATCCCTAAATGAGATCAAATCTGGCGCATCTTTGGAATCCGTCAGAACTTTTCTAGCAAACCCTGTTCATGGGAAAAATTGTGGAAAGAATTAGAAGAAAATTTTTTTGTGTAAATATGTATTGTATATGTATGAATTGTTGCACCTACTAAAACTCCTGACATATCTGACGTGTACGTTAGCCGCCATCTTGGCAAGATGTGAGTTTCTCCAACATTTCTCTTTTGTATGTTGAAAACCGTTGATTCTACGTAAATTTTCCACAGAAGTAAATTGAAAGAAAAGAAATAAGTAGTATATATAGTTGCTGCTATAAAATTTTTGTTTTGGAGAAAAGCAATCGAAATTTAAAAACTTGAGTTTTGTAAAATGGCAAATCAGCTCTACAACCGCAGAAATGTAGGATTTGACTCGTAACAAAACAGGAGAAAGCTAAATTTTGGCATATGTTTTAGATCACATTAGGATTAAGTGTCGTGTCCCCTGTTTGCTTCTCCCGCTAGACCTCACCAAATATTGCAATTGCAGGTTCGTCGTAATTCCAGCGTATAGATATTGACAAGTAGACAAACTCTTACAAAACGCGGGAAATTAGCTCGAAAACAAACACGCGAGTTGGCTGGTAGTACGCGTTTCTATAATAGATGTCACGACGGTCAAACGCAGCGCGAGGTTACCGGCATATAGTAATTGAGGTTAAACCAGTGTCGTACACGTTTTCATAGTTTTATATATTTATTTAGCGCTGGTGAGTTTTTACAAATATGTCTTTGAGGAGCATTTGTATGGTGAAAGGGTGCCGTGCAAATAACGAAACGTTTAATGTACATTTTTTTAAAGTTCCCAAGAATAAACACAAAGGTAAGGAACAAAAGTTTTGTTACTTCCGATTAACTATAATGATGTATTGATATAATAAATATTGTAGATATGAAGAATGGGCATGTTTTAGCGGAGTCTATGATGTGTACCAAAATAACTTAGATGTGTTGGTGCAAAGTTCATATTATAAGATCTGCTCAGCACATTTTGAAGACCATCTCATTATAGGTAGAAATAAGAAATGTCTTACTGCAAATGCGATATCAACAATAATAACCCAGCAAGCAGCAGAACAAAATACAAGTCAGGTGCTGTTAGGTATGCATATTGAATAAGCTTTTAATAAATATCGTAGCAGTATTTACTAATTCAACTCATCTAACGATGACTGTTAAGTAATTCATTATTTATACTTTTGAAATAATCACAAATATATATTTATATCATTACTAAAATTCATTAAATTGCAAGAAGAATATTTGTAGTATCCTTATTTAAGAAGTTTTTAATACTTTAATTTTCTATTTTATTATAGAGATAAACGATATTTCAAATGATATAATTTAAATAAAACAAATTTAAAGCTATTTCTAAATTTAATAAACAAACAAGTGTTGTTTAAAGTAAGATTATAATGTTTGCTTGTATATTGACTGTTAATGTTTTCTTACATATTTCATGTTTAACAGATTCCGATGTGCATATACAAGTACCACCTACAACAGAACCTCTTGATCTTGCCGTAGTACCTAATATGTCTCCACCACCATCTCAGCATATCCAATTCTCAAGTCATTGAGCGAGAGGACACCGAGAAAAAAAGCATTGCGGCTTAAGATTCGTTCATTACAACAAGTTCAGTCATTGAGGAAACAGCTGCAGATTGCTAATCAACCACTGCAAGACCATTTTCAACAATAGCGCTATTGTTATGATTTTGATTTTTAAATTGAACTTTCACAGAGAACCAATCTGTCAAAACAAAACAGAATCTAAATTAGTTCCAACGGCTCTAACAAAGTATCAGAAATTCATATATAATGTGGTTTGTGGGAAAGTAAGCCATTTCAAATCATAACAAATTGATTATGTCAATGGATATAAAAACTACAAATTGAAATTCAGCATAAGTCAGTCCTGGATTATTTAGTAATTAGTTTAGAAACATAAAATATTTTCAACCTGTACAATAAGTTAATTATTATAGTTAGCAGTTGTATCATATTGCATGTAATTTTGACTTATTTTATTTAAATTTTATAAAACAAGAGAAATTATATTAATGTAATTGTCGATAGAAAAAACAATAGTTATACATAATA